>CM061532.1:2615150-2875970 GCA_030545055.2 Neoaliturus tenellus | reverse complement strand
AGCTCAAGATGATAAAAGGCATATTATGCCGGATAAAATCCATACTCTTCCTTTCGGCCACTACTCTCTAAACCCTATCAACTAGTAACCTATTCTTCGTCCTTCTACAACTTCGACCTTATTCCTTTCTCCTTCCGTAAAAAAATGGGGAACACGGCAAGTCAAACGCCGTGTTCCCCATTTTTTTACACAAGTTTGGATGACCTTGACCTATATAAATGATGTGAATATTCAAGACAACATTCATTGTGATTATACATATGATACATGAAACATTCAAACCTGCAATATGAAGAACTTGAAGCAAGAAATTGTCAACGAACTTCATAAACCTGCAAGAAGAAAGTTTCCACGAAGAAATACAGTGATAAAAGGAATAAATGATTTATATCAAGCGGATTTAATCGAAATGATTCCTTATAGTAAACAAAATAGAGGATTTAAATACATATTGACTATTATTAATTGTTTTTCAAAAATGGCAGATGCTTTACCACTAAAAGATAAAAGCGGTAAAAGTGTTACAAAAGCAATGGAAACAGCTATACAAAGAGACAAACATACTATAAAACATTTACAAACTGATGATGGAAAAGAATATTTTAATAAGGAATTTGCAAATTTAATGAAAAAACACAACATTAACCATTACTCAACCAATTCAGAGGTAAAAGCATCAATAATTGAAAGATTTAACAGAACTTTAAAAGGTGCGATGTATAAGATGTTTTCCAACAGAGGATCACACGTATGGATTGATGTGTTACCAAAACTTATAAGCGATTACAATAACAAGTTTCATAGAACTATCGGTATGAAACCAAGCCAGGTGACTAATAAAAATGAAAAACTTGTATTAAAACGTATAAAAATGAATACTAAACCAAAAGTTGAAAAACTAAAGCCTAAAAGGTTTAATGTTGGCGATAAAGTGCGAATAAGCAAATACAAAGGTGTATTCAGTAAAAGATATCTTCCGAACTGGACAAATGAGGTATTTACCGTATTTAAGGTGCAACCTACAGTACCAGAAACTTACATTTTAAAAGAAAATAAAGGACAATTGCTTGAAGGAGGGTTTTATGGACATGAAATGTTAAAATCAACAGTAGGTGATGTATATTTAGTTGAAAAGGTGTTGCAACGAAAAAAGGATAAGGTTAAAGTACGATGGTTAGGATTTAATAAAACGGAAGATTCTTGGATACCTAAAAAGGATCTAATATAATGATAGAGCATCATTTTGGGTTGAACCATTACAAAGGATGGAGATAATACCGCAAAAAGACAATTTTACTATTAATAATATAGATGAACTCACAGTGGATGGTTCTCAATTCAATACTGGGAAACACGGTGTTTTGTTACCAAACACGGTGCGTTGTCTGGTTACCGGTCCTTCCAATTGTGGAAAAACAAATGTAGTATTCAATTTGATTACAAACCCTAAAGGATTACGTTTTAATAATTTATATGTATTTTCAAAGTCACTACAACAACCAAAATATCAGTTATTGGAACAAATACTCAATAATGTGCCTGAAGTTAAATATTTTAAATTCAACGCGAGCGAGAGTGTCATGCAACCGCAAGAGGCTAAACCATTCTCAGTATTCATATTTGACGACGTATCTTGTGAAAATCAAAATACAATAAGAAATTACTTCGCCATGGGTCGACATAACAACATAGATAGCATTTATATTGGTCAAACTTACAGCAAAATACCGAAACAGCTCATTAGAGACAATGCAAACATGTTAATTGTATTTAAACAGGATGAAACCAACCTAAAACACATATATTATGACCATGTAAGTGCGGATATGCCATTTGAACGATTTAAAGAGTTGTGTGGAAAGGCTTGGGCTGAAAAATATGGGTTTTTAACAATTATGAAGGAACAACCGCTAAACAATGGTCGATACAGGATAGGATTTGATAAATTTATACTAATACACTGATCATGATGTAAAACATTCATTGTTGTACAACACGTCTTGCTACAAACATGGTTAACCAAGAAAAGTTAATAAAGGAAATAAAATCACTTAGTGATTCTATTCGAGATAAAAACAGAGCATTAAAATTAGGTATTAGCGAAAGGGAGAAATTTCTTGAATCTACTTTTAAACCTATTACTGAACCCTTGAAACAATTAAACAAAAAATTTGCTAAACCCGTTTTGGAAGGAGATGCAATTGCACCTATTACAAAGTTTGAAAGAGAAAATGTAAAATCAGAAGATTTTAGTGATGAAGACCTGGAATCCTCTACATATAGTGGTTTTACCGGCGGAGAACCTGAAAGAGAGCTAGAATCACCAGACTATAGTGGTATAAGAGAATTATATGAAGTAAAAGCTAAAAGAGGACATGAAAATGTATCAACTGCTAGTGAAGAGGAAAAAGAAGAAGAAGCAAGGGAAGGTCCGTCAAACATAAGCTTGTTGGGTGAAAACATTCATAACAAAGGACCTTTAGGAAGGAAATACATGATAAAAATGTTAGCTGGAATAAATCCTAATAAAAACTACCATAGTTATGGAGTAAGATTAACAGAAGAAGGTTTAATGGTTGGTAATAGCCCGGTAAACATTGATGAAGATGATAATATTATTGTTGGTAATCAAAGATATAAGGGCACAAGAGGATTATTTGAATTATTATTTGAAAAAAAGCCTTTAGAATTGTTAGTTAAAGAAGAAGACATGGAAGCATATAAACAGATTTTGGAACACACCAATGCATACAGGAGAAAATATTTAGCTGACCAACCAGTTTTTAGATCTAGGTCTTTAAAATATAGAGTATTTGTATCCAAGTTAATACCAACAACGAGAAGACAACCAATGCCGATAATGCCAAGAAAACCTGTAAAACGAAGGTTTGTGTCATCCACTTTGGATATAAGTGCTCCAGAACCAAGAAAAAGAAACAAATCTGTTACAGGTACAGGTTTAATGAAGAAACTATATAACACAAATGTGATTTATTACAATAATATCAATAAATTGGTGGATAGAATGAAACTAATACATGAAGCTAAAGAAGCGGGTCATACTGGATTGGAAAACGAATGGGTGGCTTTAGTGGATGAACTCCGAAACCGTGGGGTAATCTCATAAAAAATGCGTTACTCACTAGATTACTATTCAGTTGCACCATGAGTGTCGACAAGTTCGGACGTTACTCCTCGGATGGGTTATATTACGCAAATAATTTAAAAAGAGGAGCTGGTTTACCACAAACACCTGATGGGGATTATGATATAACTAATAAAAGGTTAAAAAACATAAAAGATCCCACAGATGAAAACGATGCAATAAATTTAAAAGTATTAAAAGAAAAGATATCACCAACATTAAGATTGCAGAAAAACACATATGACGCAGGTAATCATAGAATTGTCAATGTTGGTAAGCCAAATCAAAACGCTGATGCAATAAACAAAGGTTATTTATCATCAGAATTAAAAAATACGTTAAAATTCAATGGAAAAACGTATACTGCTGAAAATAAACGTATATCCAACGTAGATGACCCTAAAGATGCAAAAGACAGCGTAAATAGACGCTATTTACATTCATTAATACCTGAAAAGACAAAAGATGGTTTTTCTTTTTATAAATTTGTTATTAACGATATAGGTTATCCGAAAAATGAAAATGATGCTGTAAATTTAAAATATATAAAAGATCATTGTATTACACGTGATGTAGGAGTTATTGATTGTCTAGGTAATTGTTTAGCGAATGTTAAAGATGGTTCGGCACCATCAGATGGTGCAACAGTGGGTCAAATGAAGGAAACTTTAAAGCAAGAAACATCTGGATTTGTAAAACAGGATCAAGTAGTATCACGGTCGGGTGATGTGTTTGTACAAGGAAATGAAAAGTTTATTTTACTTGAACAAAAAAATAATGTTTGGGATTGCAAAGACATGAAATTATCAAATGCGCAATTAGCTACAGATGCTCATGATGTTCCGATTTTATCACAAGTTTTACATACTAATCCAAACAATTATCATAGAAGTTGGTTGGGTACAAATAGAAGAATAATTAACATATTTCCAGGTATCGATGATTACGATTGTGTTGTAGTAAAACAATCTTTAATATTAGACAAACCAGGAGGTAGTACTTTCAATGCGAAAAATAAGAAAATAGGTAATTTGGCACAAGGAACAGATCCAAAGGATGCTGCAACTGTAGGACAAACATTACAATATGATAGTGCAAATCAAGAGTTTATTTATAATACCAAAAGATTTAAATTAATGGATGTAAATGATTATCAAAATATATTAATTGCAGATCCAAATTCATTTAGCGGATTTAGAAAATTGTCTGGTGAGGAATTTATTCATAAAAATCATGTATTTAGAAATGAAGCAGACAGATCATTAATTAGTGCAGATTTAAAATATTTTAAATGTCCCGGGAATGATGCAAATGTAACTGATGAAGACTAAGAATTTGTATAAAAACTGATATAGGTTAGAAATCGGGACTAATATTATAAAAATGGGTTACACTCTAGAATGTTATTCAGTTGCACCATGAGTGTTGACAAGTTCGGACGGTATTCATCAGATGGATTATATTACTTTAATACTTTAAAAAGAGGTGTTGGATTACCACAAACACCTGATGGAGATTATGATATTAGTAATAAACGGTTAAAAAACATTAATGATCCCACAGATGAAAATGATGCAATAAATTTAAAAGTATTAAAAAAAGAGATAGTACCAACACTGAAATTAGATAAAAACACATATAACGCGGGTAATCATAGAATTTCCAACGTTGGTAAGCCAAATCAAAACGCTGATGCAATAAACAGAGGTTATTTATCATCGGAATTAAAGAATACGTTAAAATTTAATGGAAAAACGTATAATGCTGAAAATCGGCGTATATCCAACGTAGCAGACCCTGTAGATGAAAAAGACAGCATAAATAGACGCTATTTACATTCTATAATACCTGAAAAGACAAAAGATGGGTTTTCTTTTTATAAATTTGTTATTAACGATATAGGTTATCCAAAAAATGAAAATGATGCTGTAAATTTAAAATACATCAAAGATCATTGTATTACACGTGATGTAGGAGTTATTGACTGTCTTGGTAATTGTTTAGCGAATGTAAAAGATGGTTTTGCACCATCAGATGGTGCAACGGTGGGTCAAATGAAGGAAACTTTAAAACAAGAAACCTCCGGTTTTGTGAAACAAAACCAAGTAGTAACACGTCAAGGAGATGTATTTGTACAAGGAAATAAAAAGTTTACTTTACTTGAAGAAAACAATTATGTTTGGGATGGTAAAGGAAAGTTATTGACAAATTTAGGTATTGGTGAAAAGCCTGGTGATGCTGTTACTTATGAACAGATAATACAATTAGAGCCAACTGGAAAAAAATGGTGGAATTGTGATAACAAACGATTAACAAATGTTGCAGACCCTGATTATGCCAATAACGCTGTAACTGTTAATTTTCTTGTTAAAGTAATAGGTAATTTATTATTTGATATGCATAATTATATTGTAGCAGGACAACATAAACCTATTGACGAAAAAATGAGAAATACATGGATTAAACAAGAAATTCTTTATAAATATTTTTTTAATCATAACACACAAAAGTTTAGATCATCAGATTGGGGTACTTTTGATATTTAACTAAATAACACCATATATTACATCATTTATGTGCAACCTGTCATAGAGGTAACACATGGGTTACGCTTTTCAAATATAAAAGACAATCATGGCGTTTCATTACACCAGTCCATATCGAGACACTATACGGAAAGGAGGCGGTATCACGTCCACAGCGGTTTCTCTGTTAAGTAAAGCTTTAAATCGTATTCCAGTAGGATCTATCGTAAACAGAGCAATAGACGCTTTACCATACGAATTTCACATACCGGGAGGTTATCAGTATTGCGGACCAGGAACTAAATTGAAAAAACGACTGGAAAGAGGTGATCCAGGCATAAATAAGTTAGATCAGGCTTGTAAAGAACACGATATCGCATATTCCACGTTTACCGATTCAAAAAATAGGTCAATCGCTGATAAAAAGCTAGCGAATATAGCTTGGCAACGAGTAAAGTCTAGTGACGCTAGTATTGCGGAAAAAGCAGCAGCTTTAGCGGTAACAGCAGGTATGAAGGCTAAAACAGCGGTAGGAGGTGGAAAAAGGAGGGGTAAGTATAAAAAAGGATCAACCAAGAGAAAACATGGTGGTAATATTAGACTAAAAAGACGTTCTCCGAGGAAAAATAATAAAAAACCGACAATATGGTCAATGGTAAAAAACGGGGCTGGTCTATACCTAAGACCGTATCGTGCATATTAAATAAAAGAAATCAATTGGTTATACCACATAAAGCGTTGACTAATGTTGAATTATTTAAATATATTTCCTGTTTAAAAATACCATTTTTCCGCGGAGTATTTATGAAAGACAGTTTACCAAAGAAAATATGGAAAAATGAGACTGGAATCGTAAATTTGGATAATACTGAAGGGTCCGGCACCCATTGGGTGTGTTATAAGAAACTAAATAGTAATGTATATTATTTTGATAGTTTTGGAAATTTGCCACCACTTAAAGAACTTGAACATTACTTTAAGTCTGCTAAAAACATATATTACAACTATAAAAGAGAACAACCTGATAATACTTCAATATGCGGCCATTTATGTTTGGAATTCCTAGCTAAAAGTATCAGTCACTATTGAGATGTCTTCCTATACGGTATCATTAACAGGAAAATCGTCCACTTTACGAAGTATCCTTTTTCCAGCGTTACGCTTGCAAAAAGGAAGATTTTGGGAGGCAGCACTGTTGGATTTTACAACTTACAACTCTATTCCCAATGTTACGGAAGGTAAAAATAACTTATTGCATTATTATAAAGGAAAAGATGCCAGTGGGAAGTTTACAGACTTGGAAGTTTGCACTCTACCCACAGGTTCTTATGAAATTGATCATATTAATGAATTTTTGCAAAATAAAATGGGAAAAGACAATATAACACTAAAAGGTAATAACAATACAATGAAAGCTGAGCTTACTTCAAAATATTATATAGATTTCAGTAAGTCAGACTCAATTGGTGATTTATTAGGATTTCCCAAAGATGGAGCGATTTTAGAACCAAATAAAACACATTCCGGTAAACAAACTGTAACAATATTAAAAGTCAATAGTATAGACATAACTTGTAATATTATACAAGGAGCTTACAGAGATGGAGCAAATACTCATATAATACATACTTTTTACCCCAGTGTACCACCTGGATTTAAAATTGTTGAAAAGCCGCAAAACCTGGTATATCTACCTTTGAACACCACTTTCATTTCAGACATCGTGTTGAACGTATTGGATCAAGACGGTAACTTGATAGATTTCCGAGAAGAGCCTATTACGGTTAGATTACATTTAAAATCAACACTTTAATACAAAATCATGGGTTTAACATTTAAAAGCGAACAACCTACAGGAATCCGCATTAGTAGCTCTTCAGCTGTGGAGGAGTTAACACGCGAGAACATTCGTTTCTTAGAGAGAATTGGATTAAAAGTAACCGATAATGGATATACTGGATATAGCTCAGGGTCCAACATTCGACGAAACCCTATGGGAAAAAGAATATCACACCCACAACCCTTACACTTCATCAAAATTAAACAATAACGATGAAATTCGTATTCCCATACAAAATCAAGACATTTACACACTACCATGTGAAAGTTACTTGTATATTGAAGGAAAAGTTACTAAAAAGGACGGTACTACTACTGGTACAACAGTTCCATTTATAAATAATCCCATGGCTTTCCTGTTTGATGAAATTAGATATGAAATATCAGGTGTAACAGTTGATTCTACTAAAAAAGTAGGTATTGCAACAACTTTAAAGGGATTAACATCTATATCACCTAATGAAACCAATTTAATACAACCTGCAGGATGGGTTTTACCTGCAAAAGACACAATCACTCCAGATACAAATGGAAATTTTGATTTTCATATTCCGTTACGTTTGTTGCTTGGTTTTGCTGAAGATTATAGGAAAATAATATTAAACGTTAAACAAGAATTAGTTTTGTTGAGATCTTCAAACGATAAAGATATTATTAAAGCTCCAGACGGTACAACAGATGCAACTTTAGAATGGAAATTAACATTAGACAAAATTGTATGGAGAGTTCCACATGTAAAATTAGCTGACGAGCATAGAATGCTACTATTAAGAAAGTTAAAGGCTGATCGTGATATTGTAATTCCTTTTAGAAGTTGGGAATTTCATGAACATCCCAGCTTGCCAACTACGGATCGACACACTTGGACAGTTAAAACATCTAATTATGTGGAACGAGCCAGGTATATTATATTTGGTTTACAAACAGGCAGAAGAGACACCATCACCAAACATGCAGGCCAATTTGATCATTGCAACTTGAAAAATATTAAAGTTTATTTAAATTCACAATTTTTTCCATACGATAATTTAAATGTGTCATTCGCTAATAAAAAGTACAGCATATTGTACGATATGTATGCAAGATTCCAAAGTTCATATTATGGTAAAACGAATGCACCTTTACTATCACCAGAAAAATACTTAGATGGTTACCCTATAGTTGTAATCGATTGTTCTAAACAAAATGAATCGGTAAAATCATCAAGTGTAGATATAAAAATAGAAATGGAATTCAACGCGCCTATATCGGCTAATACAACTGCATACTGTTTAATTCTACATGATAAAATCGTAACATACACACCTTTAACTGGAATTGTTAAAAATGTATTGTAAAAGACCGGTTTTCCTACATTCCAATGCATTCCGCGAGTATAAAAGCAGAGCGTTCAGCTCGCTCCTTATCAGTTTGTTGCCTGTTGTTGTATGGGTAGCATCTTATTCAATATGGCTTCTCCTAGTGGTACACAAGAAAATGTAGTAGATATTGAGAAGGAGATATCCGACTTTTTAGATCTTCAAGGTCAACCGGAGGGAGATGAACACAACGCTTGCGGACAACTCCACGCCAGTAATAATGTTGAGGAAAAAGGTAAAAGAAGAAAGAATGCACACAAGAGGAAAAGGGATATTGAAGATAATATTTCTCCTAACATATTAAGTGAGGTATTCTTGCGAATATTTTACCCAATCTCTTCCAGTTTGGACAAAAGTGTTTTAATCGGTGTTATGAAATCTACAGATTATTCCCCTACTGTAATTTTAACTCATGGACCCAAAATGATTTTGTTTACGGACACTGCTTGGGAATCGTTTATGAAACACTTGCATCTGCTAGAATGCTATTTAAGTAGTAACATGTTTGGAAGAAAGACAAGAGTAGGCCTTTTGGATTCAAATGTGGAAATCGATATTGTTAAACATCGTGGTGATCATCAGTTGCGGTTTAGAGACACAACAAGACATGATAACAAGATTCAACTTAATCGAGAAGAGTTTTTTATTCTAACTTGTGCAACTGAACCAATAACGAGATACTTGAGACAACTGGTGTTTTCAAGTTCAATTATTAAAGATTATCTGGAAGACACTTTGGACAAACAACCGGACGCACCTATATTGTACGGACCTGTAGATACTTCTATATTCAATAGGGTTCCTCATGAAGTACAAATGTGGAGACAATTGGAAAAGTACGCTCAACTACATAAGAAATCAGTAAAACATGAAAAAGAGGAATAAGAAGGAGGAGAAGAATCAAGTGTTAGTGATGAAAATGAAAACAAGGAAAATGTAAAGATGGAAACCTAAATGACAATTAACTACACAGCAATGGTTAATTTTTAAAACAATATCAAACACTTTGTGGGGTTAGGCCTACCGGGGACGGTGCCCACGTTAAATATACACCAACGCGCCAACAACTGTACGGCCGGGTATAAAAGTCGTACCTACCGTGGTGTGGAAATCAGTTGACCTTTGGACTTCGTCATGAGCAGACGAGTGATCTTCGCAATGGACAAGGAAGAAGAACAAGTAAAGTCCAAACCTGGTATAATTGAGTTCCAAGCGTTTCGGGGTAATGATGATAGATTTATCATAAAAGAACTTGTGTTTTTCGACATCAATACAAGTGTTCCTTATTCGTTTTTATTTAAACCACCATGTTCTTATTCATCTTTAACCAGTAAAGCCGCTACTACCAACAGATGGATTTCAAAACACTTCCATCATATCGATTGGTATGATGGTTTTACAAGTTACACGGACTTGTATCACATTATGCATCACTTTTCAGACAAGTTTACCAATATTTACACAAAGGGGCTGGAAAAGAAAAGATGGATCGAAGGATTTACTCATGTTCCGGTTAATGATGTGGAATTGGATAAAAATTACAAGTATACGATGTAAAATGTTTGTATTTGTACTAAAAGTCCAGAACATGAAAAAGATAGACATTGCGCTTTAAAAAACGCCTATAAACTCGCATCTTACCTTCAAAGTGGGGAAATGGGGAGTGGTGGGGGTAACGGGGGTTATATAAGTGAGGAGCAGACCGGGACCTGGCATGAGTATTACTCGAGATTCCGAGACGACAACATCTCCCAGCAAGAAGACGAAGAAGACGATCTATATCTCGACCATGGCATCTCACCAGTTCCTGCAAACTTTGGTTGAGCAGTTCAATGCTCACTCCAAATCTACCATACTACCCGTCAAGAAGTGTTCCGAACTTAAAGACGAGAAGCACTACATTATCCACGCCATGAAGAAGATGGAGACTACAGTTGGAGAGGCCATCTGCTGCAGTCTTAGCGAGGCACCGTTCACTCCGGGGGATGAGCCCAAGTTCCAAGTCTACCTGCCGAAACGGTTCGTCCATCTCCTCCAGAACGAGGATCTACGCTCCATCCAACCCGGCTGTCTCTACCTGGTTTCCCACGGTTGCACGGGTAGCAATTCCACCGAGTTGACCATCCACATCGCCGACAAGCAGCAATGTTAGATTTAAGTTTTACTGTTGTAAATATGTTATTGTAACGTTTTATAAATAAATAAACCATAAAAAAGAAAAAAAAATACAAAAGACAAAAAAATGCAACATATCAATATGTGAAGTTTGTCACATATTGATATGTTGCATTTTTTTTTTAAACTTCGCGGGTGACCTTGACCTTTGACCTTTGCATTTCACAGTTACCCCCACCACCACGCTACAAGTCAAACCTGTTTGAATGCAAACACCCCCACCACTTTTTCATATACCTCCAAGCGCTGTGCCTTGGCTTCATTTCTACTCCAGCAGCCAACCTAGCAACATCAGGATGTCTCTCAACGTAAGCTGTGCCAGCTATGAGGAGGTGACTATCAAGACGCAACAGGAGCTGAACGATTTGTACAAGGAGTTGCAGCTAATGGTGGCAAGAGGCTACCGTATAAATGTGCAAGTCTACGCTTGCAATATACGGAACACCCGGCAGCCAAAGGAAGAGCCTGGACACTCATCGACAGCTTCCTCACCGACGTCCATGAAGACCGAGCCGGACAACTTGGATTACTTCAGCTGACTAGCAGTTGTATTTCTTGTTCTAACCATTGTAGAATATGTTTATTTTTTCATTATATTAAAGAAGTAAAAGAGCAAAAACACCTATCTTGTTACTGACATATTAGCTCAGTAACAAGATAGGTTTTTTAAAACACAATTTGAATGACCTTGAAACTTCCCCCTCCACTGCTTTGCTACCCCCACCACTTCACTATTGGTGTACATGGCACATCACAATTGGAAACCTCATTCCATCTTCAACAGCCAAACCGACAACATCAACAATGGCAAACCTACCAACAGATGAAAGATGTCCTCACGCATGCTGCGACTTCATCCACGAGTTAGAGAAGAGGATGCAAGAGAGGGAGATAAGAAGAAAGCAGATCCACTCAGAAAATATCATGATAGTCAACGGCTATCTTTTATTGTTCGGCCTTATTATGGTTGTACTTTTCATACTATATGGTATAGTCACATGTGTCGGCAAGGTTGCAGAAGAAAACGCCCGCCACCATCAGTTGGAAAGTTTCAATGTTACTTTGTAGGTTTTCCTTTTTTTTAAAACTCCGTTTGGATGACCTTGAAACTTCCCCCACCACTTCACCATGTTCCTGCATGAGTATCACATCACCCGTCATTCCTTGTTCGACAAGCAACCATGGCGGACAACACCATCAGCCAAGCTGACTCCACTACTGATGTTGGAACGAGTACAGGTTGGACACTATCCATCGACAGTGTTCACTATTTGGAAACAATTTGTGAACGGATGAAAGAAATACTGCGGGACAACCCTGGGATCATAATACAAATGAATTTCAACTATGATTGGTCGCAAGTTACATTGCGGTAGGAGGACAACAACGGTCAACACTCACCGCAATACTCACCAATGTCACCGATTTACCTATACAGTGAATCTAATGCGGATGAAGATGTAGGAGACAACGACAAGGCTGATGGGGAGTGACCTTCTTTCCTTTTTTTAAAACTCAATTTGGATGACCTTGAACTTTCCTCTCCACTCCTTCCTTTTTTTAAAACCCAATTTTAAATGACCTTGAAATTTCCCCCTCTACTTTTCGATAATGTTACAACTGACTGCAGCTCACCTCATTCCTTGCTTAGCTGCCATGGCGGAAGGAACTCTTTCTCAAGTTGACTCCACTACGGACGAAGCATTTCCCTTGCGGTGGACTGTTCATTTACAGGATGCGACAGAAGTGGAAGTCTTGTATCAAAAATTACTCAATGTATTCAACGGGAACCCTGGACCTCTTGAATGTAGAATGGATTTGAATTTTGATGCAACCAGGGTCGGCACAGAACCTTCAACTTCAAGCCAGCCTCAGCAACGAGATTCTACACATTTATACACTCCAATATCACCGGAAGATGTAACTGTCTGCGAGGCTGACTCAACTACACTTTATGTTCAGCCAAAGCCTTGGGTGTTGATTATTAACAATGTGTACAAAGTGGAATTGGTATGTAATAGATTAAAGGAGTTGATGGTACAAGATCCCGGCCTGCGCTTTCAAATAGATATACATTTCATCTGGAGAGCACCTGCGCGGGGCTCTTCGTCTGACAGCTCTCCAAGTACGACGGACGAGGAGGACGACTAGTCATCTTTTTTAAAACTCTGTTTGAATGACCTTAACCTTTCCCCCTCCACTGAGTTTATTTAAGGTGCACTCTCACTGACTACAGCATCATTTCATTGCGCACCTTCACCGCAGCAACATGGAAAGTCAACTCAACTACTGTTGCGAACAGAAATGTTTTTCATGGCCGAATGACATTGATGTGGTGGATGGCCTGGCTTGTAGAACATGTGAAGCTTTTGGTCAGTGCATGTGTAAGTGCAAGTCTTGGAAGAAGCCGAAACCGAAGTTGAAGACATTCCATGTGTACCAAATGAGAGGGCATAAGTACACTTGTTGCCCTGAACGTTGCATTGAATTTAAACTAAAACAGCTAACTGGCTGCAAATTGTGCAACAATCATTTTGCAGGTTTTTGCAAACATTATTTAGGAGCGTGTCAATACAGATCAACTTGGCATACCGAAGCACTCACTATCAATGAAATCGCTATAGACTCACAAGAGTAGTCTTTCTACTCTTTGACTTTTTTAAAACTCCGTTTGAATGACCTTGAAATTTCCCCCACCACTTCCCCATATATCTAGAGTACGCAGGGCCTGGAGGTCAGTCGCTCGGCAGCTGTCGTAGGGTGCACATCCGTGTTGTGCAGTCTGCTGTGCAGTTTTAATTTTAACCAGTTCAAGGTCACCACACTTGAACTCTGGCGAAAACGTCAAGCTGTTAAACACAATCCTAAGCCCCAGGTTCACAGTCAACCTCAAGGTCATCACACTTTAACATGTAAATTTAAGGTAGCACCGAAACGGTGCTACCTGGCTTGACATTTTCGAGTTTCCCGAGGTCTTCGCAGTTCCCCCCACCACTTCCCATATACCTAGAGTGCGCGGGGCCGGACAGTCAGTCGCTCGGTGTCTGTCGTAGGGTGCACATCGCGGTTGCAGTAATGGTTAAAGTAAGGCTTTTGGAACAGTTCAAGGTCACCCGAGCGGTGTCACATGACGGTTTAGGCAGAGTCACGTTGCAAACTTCAAGTTTCCTCAGCACTTTTGCTGTTTCTCATCGCAAATTCGCTCCAAGTTGTCAAGGTCATGGTAACTGTGACTAAAACTCGGAGCGTAGTGCGAGAAACAGCAAAAGTGCCAAAAAATTTTAGGTTTCAGCGTGACCTTGACCTTTGTGACATCAATGACGTCATCTTGGTGACGTAAGGAGTGATGACGTCATCAGCAAGTCATTTCTGTGACGTCATGGGTGTGACGTCAAGGAAGTGACGTCATTGGTGATGACGTCATCGATGATGCAATCGATGACGTCATCGATGGGGTCATTGACCTCGATGACGTCATCGATGACGTCATCGCTCAGGTGACCTTGAACTGTTTTAAAAGCCTTACTTTTACACTACTTACGTATATTAGAAAATGATTTTTAGCAATAAATATTTTGTTAAAGACCATACAAATTTTAATTGGTAGTTGTGTACAGAATTTATTCGTGGCCAATAAATATGTATAAGAATAATTGGCGGATGAAACTATGTTCGCAAGTTATTAGAAATTTATCTTATCAATTTCAACATACAATAAAAGTTCTTATTTTGAATCTTTAATTTTCTATACTAAAATAATCCTTTTACCACAAAAATAATCACCGCACCCTATTAAAATAAAACATTCTACATATTCTATATACTGACAAATTATGAGTGTTTCCACAGAAATGCTTTAATTTCCTGAAGCTATTAGTATTCTAGGACGATCCCCAAACTCATTCGCCCACTCCAAACTATGAGCGCACCCAAGTGAACACTGCGGTACATCAACTGCGCGTTACACACTGAAGAGTGCGCCTCTGAACGATCGGTTAGTGGGGCCATGATTGGCCCAACCATGCCTTTACGTGAGCACCGAAGCGGCAGCAAGTGGCGAGCTCGGTGAAACTTGTTAACTGTCGGGGTAATGATAACGGTCAATTGACTCACTGGAATCTTGTTACTTAAATAGAGGCGTGGTAAATATATACATAACGGATTAGATATTTTTAATTCAAGTTTGTGTCTTCGGTACTTGGACTAAGAATTTGCTTAAACTATTTTACCAAATACACAGCTATGAAAATACGAATGTTTTGAAACGTAGTTGAGCTACTTTAATTTAATATTTTAAAGAATTTTTTTACCTTATAGGTATATTATTTTTCAGAATGGTATTAAATACTTAAATTGGTTTTAAATACCTACAATTTTGTGATTCTTTGGTTATGTAGTGAAGATTGGTTAGAAGGCGCTGAAGATGGCTTAGAGCCGAAACACGTGTACGCCATTCACAAATAAGGATTGTTTGACGTAAGTAAATCTCATTATAATCTCATTATGTAGTGAAGAATAGTTTCAACTCTTCTTGGAGTATTCATCATTCTGTACACGGATTTGATAGTTATTTGTGCTTCTAGGTACTAAAGTACAAATTTTTTTCCCTGAAGGCAAACTGTTGTCGCCCGAAGGCGAAGCCGAGGGCCTGAGGGAGAAAAGTACTTTAGTCCCTTGATGCACACAACATTTTTCCTCCACCTAAACGAATAACATTTAGGCCTAATGGGCCTACCGTATATAATTTAACTTTACCTTCATATGATCCCTTGCTCCGTCAAGCTGGATCGGTCACATCAACATAAAAACACACAAAGTAGGCTATATCATTTTTAAAGAACACAAAAAAATAACATTTAAGCCTAGTCAAAAGTTTTACACTTATGTTTGGACTTCTTAGGTTAATAACCTACCCAAGCAAAATGTAAACAAACATGTACACTGCTCACTGCTGACAGAGTGGTCAGCAGTGAGCAGAAGCTACAGCTGATATTAGTAAACAATGAGTAACGAAACAAATACAAGTAATAGATGACTGTGGCTCATGTTCATTATAATCTCTCTTTTAATGTTATTCTTATGTAACTAACTTTAGCCCCGTGGTACGAAAAAAGTTGAGTTTTCCCTAGGTAGGAAAATTATGAGTATTCAAGTCACATGGTATAAAAACTAGTAGTCCAATTTTGTACTCTATTCCAAGGAGTAAAATACGGCTTTATATAGAAGGTGGAGGAAAAAATTATTTCTTAGTTTGAAAATGCTTTTTTTTTATCTTGACACATACCACGACACACACATCACGGATATAAAAACACTATGAGATAGGGAAATCATGATGATTTTGTTGTATGGTCTAATGATGACTCAATCAATAGTTGAGACTAATTGCTACAAAGAAACAAAAAGATTACCTAATACATTCATTAAAAAACGTTTTGTACTACTCAGGTATTAAGTGCTACTTATTTAGTTATTTACTGCAATCAGACAACCTACACTCATTACAAACATGCTCGAATAAACTCAAACTGCAAAGCCGTAATTTACTCTGCGGAGTTGGTCAGTTGGTCGGTAAATAACGCATCTCGCAACTGTTTCTTTGATGTTTAGGGCTTGGATTTCACACAACATTGTATTTGTTTATTGTTGGCCAGCTGAGTGGAATGATCCATATTTTTTTGTATTTCATTTGCTTATCTTAATTTTAACGGACATGTCTCTAATTTAAATTTTACAAAATGTGATACTTACAAAAATCTTAAAAATAACACAAATTGGTTTACTATAATGCTTCACTTGTTGAAGCTTTTCGCACTAAATTAATTGCATTAATTTAGGATATTATTGACGTATGAAAATGTGATTTATTTTTAAAAATGTAATTGAATTAAAATACATATTTTAAATAAATTCCTAATGTATTATGGTCGTTTATAGTATAATTTAAACTACTTAAGATATTTTAATAATTGTGTATGTACATAATTCTGTTAAGTCCATACCAACAAACAATTAAATATTACATACGATTTCTTAAAAAGTGGACTACTCCACTGTTTCTTTTTTTATTTATATATTTATTATATTTTTTTAGCATTACACAACCACTCAAAAATATTAAATCATTTATTCACCCATTATACAAATTAAAAAGTTAGGTTTAATACTCTAATTTAGTAGAATCATGTCTGTGAACATTTAGAATGAATACGAAGTGCTTATGTCTAATATTACTTAATTAAATCAACCATACTAAAGGATGCAGAAACAATCTGGTAAAAATTAAACTAAAACAGCCATCCAATTGATTTCATTACGTGTAATTGATGTGAAATCAACTTGCTGCAAAGTGAAACAACCATCTCATACATAAAGTCAGTTGATTTGATTGCACATGTGTACTAGGATGTGTAACCAACTTTCCGCAAAGTGAAACACTTACCTCAGACAACCAGCCACTTGATTTGATTACACATGTGTACTAGGATGTGTAACCAACTTGCCGAAAAGTGAAACACTCACCTCAGACAACCAGCCACTTGATTTCATTACACACGTGTACTAGGATGTGTAATTAACTTGCCGCAAAGTGAAACACTCACCTCATACAACCAGCCACTTGATTTGATTACACATGTGTGCTAGAATGTGGAACCAACTTGCCGCAAAGTGAAACACTCACCTCATACAACCAGCCACTTGATTTGATTACACATGTGTACTAGAATGTGAAACCAACTTGCCGCAAAGTGAAACACTCACCTCAGACAACCAGCCACTTGATTTGATTACACATGTGTACTAGGATGTGTAACCAACTTGCCGCAAAGTGAAACACTCACCTCATACAACCAGCCACTTGATTTGATTACACATGTGTGTACTAGAATGGGGAACCAACTTGCCGCAAAGTGAAACACTCACCTCAGACAACCAGCCACTTGATTTCATTACACACGTGTACTAGGATGTGTAATTAACTTGCCGCAAAGTGAAACACTCACCTCAGACAACCAGCCACTTGATTTCATTACACACGTGTACTAGGATGTGTAATTAACTTGCCGCAAAGTGAAACACTCACCTCAGACAATCAGCCACTTGATTTGATTACACACGTGTACTAGGATGTGTAATTAACTTGCCGCAAAGTGAAACACTCACCTCAGACAACCAGCCACTTGATTTCATTACACACGTGTACTAGGATGTGTAATTAACTTGCCGCAAAGTGAAACACTCACCTCAGACAATCAGCCACTTGATTTGATTACACACGTGTACTATAATGTGTAATTAACTTGCCGCAAAGTGAAACACTCACCTCAGGCAACCAGCCACTTGATTTCATTACACACATGTATTAGGATGTGTAATTAACTTGCCGCAAAGTGAAACACTCACCTCTGCCAATCAGCCACTTGATTTGATTACACACGTGTACTAGGATGTGTAATTAACTTGCGCGAAGGGAAACACTCACCTCAGACAATCAGCCACTTGATTTGATTACACACGCGTACTAGGATGTGTAATTAGCTTGCCGCAAAGTGAAACACTCACCTCAGACAATCGGCCACTTGATTATATTACACACGTGTACTAGGATGTGTAATTAACTTGCCGCAAAGTGAAACACTCACCTCAGACATACAGCCACTGATTTGATTACACACGTGTACTAGGATGTGTAATTAACTTGCCGCATAGTGAAACACTCACTTCAGACAACCAGCCACTTGATTTCATTACACACGTGTACTAGGATGTGTAATTAACTTGCCGCAAAGTGAAACACCCACTTCAGACAACCAGATACTTGATTCGATTACACATGTGTACTAGGATGTGGAACCAACTTGTCGCAAAGTAAAACACTCACCTCAGACAATCAGCCACTTGATTATATTACACACGTGTACTAGGATGTGTAATTAACTTGCCGCAAAGTGAAACACTCACCTCAGACAACCAGCCACTGATTTGATTACAAACGTGTACTAGGATGTGTAATTAACTTGCCGCAAAGTGAAACACTCACCTCAGACAACCAGCCACTTGATTTCATTACACACGTGTACTAGGATGTGTAATTAATTTGTTGCAAAGTGAAACACTCACTTCAGACAACCAGCCACTTGATTCGATTACACATGTGTACTAGGATATGGAACCAACTTGTCGCAAAGTGCAACACTCACCTCAGACAACCAGCCACTTGATTTTATTACACACATGTACTAGGATGTTTAACCAACTTGCCGCAAAATGAAACACTCACCTCAGACAACCAGCCACTTGATTTTATTACACACGTGTACTAGGATGTGGAACCAGCTTGCCGCAAAATGAAACACTCACTCACCTCAGACAACCAGCCACTTGATTTTATTACACACGTGTACTAGGATGTGTAACCAACTTGCTGCAAAGTGAAACACTCACCTCGGACAACCAGCCACTTGATTTTATTACACACGTGTACTAGGAGGTGTAATTAACTTGCCGCGAAGTGAAACACTCACCTCAGACAATCAGCCACTTGATTTGATTACACACGTGTACTAGGATGTGTAATTAACTTGCCGCAAAGTTAAACACTCACCTCAGACAATCAGCCACTTGATTATATTACACACGTGTACTAGGATGTGTAATTAACTTGCCGCAAAGTGAAACACTCACCTCAGACAACCAGCCACTGATTTGATTACACACGTGTACTAGGATGTGTAATCAACATGCCGCAAAATCAAACACTCACTTCAGACAACCAGCCAGTTGGTTTCATTACACATGTGTACTAGGATGTGTAATTAACTTGCCGCAAAGTGAAACACTCACTTCAGACAACCAGCCACTTGATTCGATTACACACGTGTACTAGGATGTGTAACTAACTTGCCGCAAAGTGAAACACTCACCTCAGACAACCAGCCACTTGATTTCATTACACACGTGTACTAGGATGTGTAATTAACTTTCCGCAAAGTGAAACACTCACCTCAGACAATCAGCCACTTGATTTGATTACACACGTGTACTAAGATGTGTAATTAACTTGCCGCAAAGTGAAACACTCACCTCAGAACAATCAGCCACTTGATTTGATTACACACGTGTACTAGAATGTGTAATTAACTTGCCGCAAAGTGAAACACTCACCTCAGACAATCAGCCACTTGATTATATTACACACGTGTACTAGGATGTGTAATTAACTTGCCGCAAAGTGAAACACTCACCTCAGACAATCAGCCACTTGATTTGATTACACACGTTCACTAGGATGTGTAATTAACTTGCCGCAAAGTGAAACACTCACCTCAGACAACCAGCCACTTGATTTGATTACACATGTGTACTAGAATGTGGAACCAACTTACCGCAAAGTGAAACACTCACTTCAGACAACCAGCCACTTGTTTCGATTACACATGTATACTAGGATGTGGAACCAACTTGTCGCAAAATGAAACACTCACCTCAGACAATTAGCCACTTGATTTGATTACACATGTGTACTAGAATGTGGACCCAACTTGCCGCAAAGTGAAACACTCACTTCAGACAACCAGCCACTTGATTCGATTACACATGTGTACTAGGATGTGGAACCAACTTGCCGCAAAGTGAAACACTCACCTCAGACAACCAGCCACTTTATTCGACTACACATGTGTACTAGGATGTGGAACCAACTTGTCGCAAAGTGAAACACTCACCTCAGACAACCAGCCACTTGATTCGATTACACATGTGTACTAGGATGTGGAACCAACTTGTCGCAAAGTGAAACACTCACCTCAGACAACCAGCCACTTGATTCGATTACACATGTGTACTAGGATGTGGATCCAACTTGTCGCAAAGTGAAACACTCACCTCAGACAACCAGCCAATTGATTCGATTACACATGTGTACTAGGATGTGGAACCAACTTGCCGCAAAGTGAAACACTCACCTCAGACAACCAGCCACTTGATTCGATTACACATGTGTACTAGGATGTCTAACCAACTTGTCGCAAAGTGAAACACTCACCTCAGACAACCAGCCACTTGATTCGATTACACATGTGTACTAGGATGTGGAACCAACTTGCCGCAAAGTGAAACACTCACCTCAGACAACCAGCCACTTGATTCGATTACAAATGTGTACTAGGATGTGGAACCAACTTGTCGCAAAGTGAAACACTCACCTCAGACAACCAGCTACTTGATTCGATTACACATGTGTACTAGGATGTCTAACCAACTTGTCGCAAAGTGAAACACTCACTTCAGACAACCAGCCACTTGATTCGATTACACATGTGTACTAGGATGTGGAACCAACTTGCCGCAAAGTGAAACACTCACCTCAGACAACCAGCCACTTGATTCGATTACAAATGTGTACTAGGATGTGGAACCAACTTGTCGCAAAGTGAAACACTCACCTCAGACAACCAGCTACTTGATTCGATTACACATGTGTACTAGGATGTGGAACCAACTTGCCGCAAAGTGAAACACTCACCTCAGACAATTAGCCACTTGATTCGATTACACACGTGTACAAGGATGTGTAATTAACTTACCGCAAAGTGAAACACTCACCTCAGACAACCAGCCACTTGATTTCATACACACGTGTACTAGGATGTGTAATTAACTTGCCGCAAAGTGAAACACTCACCTCAGACAATCAGAGTAGTGTGTTTTGGTTACTTCTGGACCGGAAGTCGTGCCAGCTGCCCGAGCAGCTGCTCGAGCAGATGGCGTCAGATGCTGGGGTGCAGATGGCGAGAGCATATGCCCTGAATTTGAAGTAGAATTGGGCATGAATTAAGAGTTAATTTAAAACTGAAATTTAACAGTTATAACTGGGGCTTGGAAAGTATGTCAAGGTCATCCAGAGTAAGTTTTAAAAAAGCCTATCCAACTACCACCAGAAATAGTTCAAAGTTGAACTAGTTGGTGATAGTGGGATAGGTTGAAGTAACTTTTGAATTTTATTTGTGAACATACAATTAATGTGCAACAGCAGAGTTTAAACAAGTTGAACTTTTGTGATGAACTACAGAGTTGTAAATGCAAACACCAACGACGATGAGAAGGTAAACGCAGAGTCCCCAGATGATGTATTTGAAAAGCTTGAACAAAAGTAACATTTCGAGTTGGTTTTCCCGTTCCATTTCCAATCGTTTAATTTCCAATTTCAATTTATCCTCTTCCATTCTAGTTATGAAGGGAACTTCATCCATTATATCCATCATGATTGTGTTAGTGTTTGAAATTTAAAAACAAGTGATGTTGATAGTTTAAAAGTCGAAGACGGAATGAGAAGTGAAAGCGAGAAATGTTAGTTAAATAAAGAAGTGGTGGGGGGAGCGAAGAATTATAAAGAAGTGGTGGGGGAAATATTTTGCTCTTCGTTATTACCATCAGTAGTGTCAGATGGTGCAGGAGTTAGATTTAGTAAACTGTCTTCGTCCGAACTTTCAACTTTATCACAAATAGGACAATCGTATGTTATTTCCAAATTCATTTTGATAATTGTAAAATTATCTACAAGTTCTTGTAAAATATTAAAAATGTCTTGTAACTCTTCTTTAGAGTTTATTTCAAAACTAGAATTCATTCGGGCCAAAGGAGAGTTGTTCATCGTTGAAGAGTCGGGGATGGAATGAGGATCGGCACATAGGGAGGGGGCTTATATAATGGCGACCTTGAGCAGGCATCTAGGGAGGGGGGCTGTCTAGGGAGGGGGCTTTTATATGGGGAACCTTGAGCTTATGATTGAATAAAATGTTTAGTTCTTCTTCTTCGTCTTTTAATTCAATTATTTGAACCGAAGTAGTTGTTTCATCCTCTTCACTTGATGAAGAAAACAATTCACCAGGATTTAAATATTGAACTACAATTCTGAACCATCTTATAGGATATTTGTCAATGATAGAAAGTAAGTTTTGAAACAATTCTTCCATCTCCTCCCTGTCAGTTAATATATGTTCAAACTTGATAAATTTGTTTTCCATGTTGTTAGTTAGAGTGTTGGAAGTGGAATGATTTAATATTATATAAAAATTAGAACTAGTGGTGGGGGAAATCTCAAGGTCATCCAAATGAAGTTTTAAAAAAGAGTGTAAAACTGAAATTACACATTTGATGGTTCTACAGGATCGGAATACCAATCTGATCTGTATTTACATCTTTTTATCATATGTGTACAAAAATCATCTTGATGAGAATTGGTGCGTTGACAATGAGCAAGATCTAGAGGGTGAAATTTGAAACATCTTTGAGGACAACATGTATGAAAATATCTTGATTTGTAAAATTTGAAAGTTCGCAATTCCGGTGGTGGTAGTTGTTTTGTTTTGCATTTGCAATAACAAGATCCGAAGAATTCACATTTAGTACAAGCTAACCCATCCACCATCATTGGTCCTAAATCTGTACACTGTTGTTCACAACAGTAACGAGGTTTGTACTTGTATTTTTGCTCTTCCATGTTGACGCTGCGGAGTCCAGTGAAAGAATAAGAGTGTATAGTGTTGAATAGTGAGTTTTATGTACTGTGAAAAGTGGTGGGGGTAATTTCAAGGTCATCCAAATGGAGTTTAAAAAAATTATACCTTACAAGTGTAAGGATTATTAAAATTTAGGAAGTTTGTTTCTCTTTGTTTTCTTCAGACTTTTTCTCTCTCTCCGCCTTAGCCATAGCAACAAGTTCTTCTGTTGATAATGGATGTACTTCAGGAAATTTTAAAATTAATTTAGCTTGATATCCTTCTTTAGTTAATACATCTAAATCTTGGGTCATTTGTTCAACGGTGTTGTAGTCTTTTCCATAGATTTTTCCATCAAGTTGAATCATCATTCTGTACAACATTTTCTTAAATAGGTCTTGTCGTGGTGAGAGCTGAGAAGCAAATGATTATTTATACAAGTATCACATCCTTTTTATTAACTCATATTGATCATGTGATTCTTTAGTTGTAGTTTTGTCTGTCAAAAGTTATTCAACATTGGTAATACTTTTGGAACTTGATGTTATGTTGACCAGTTGGCGATGAAGAAGTTGTAGGTTGTGTAGAAATAAATATTTCATCATCGCAATATTTTGTTTTAGTGAACATCCTTGTATTAGTAGCACTAACATCAACAGTTAAGTGATAACCACCGGTAAGTAAAACTCGCATTTCGTTGGTTAAATCTTCGAGTTGTTCAAAAGTTGTAATGGTGTTGGTATCATAAGATGCACACTTGACTTTGAGAGACATCTTTTAGTTTTTATATTAAGCGATAGAGTGAGCGAGATGTGTACGGTACGAAAGGTAGTCGTAGACTGATGAATTTTACAAGTAGATTTTCGCTTTTATAATCACACAAAAGTGGGTCAAGGTCATCCAGTGGAATTTTTAAAAAAAAAGCAACATATTGTAATGTACAAAGACATCACAATATGTTGCTTCTTTTAATTTTTTTTGTTTTTTCTTTATATCATATTTATTGAAAAACAATTACAAACAAATAGTTACAATGTTATGTACAAACTAATCAGTAGTAGGTGTTACATGAATAGTTAGTTCAGTTGAGTTGTTTCCACTTGGTCCGTGCGAAACCAAATAGAGTGCGCCGGGTTGAACTACACGAAGATCTTCATTTTGAAGAAGTTGTACAAAGCGTCTTGGTAGGAAGATCTGAAATTTTGGTTCATCACCAACTGTATATGGAGCCTCGCTCAATGTGCAATTAATAGCATCACCTACTGAAGTTTCCATTTTCTTAATTGTAAGAATGATGTAGTGTTTTTCTTCTTTTAGTTCAGAACATTTCTTTGTAGGTAGAATTGATGATTTAGAATGAGCGTTGAACTGATCAACTAAACTTTGAAGTAAGTTCTGTGATGCCATCTTGATGTTGTGGTTAATCTTCTTGTTAATAAGAATGTCCGTCGGAGATGTTGTCTCTTCGGAGGTTAGAGTAATACTCATGCTGCGTCATGGTAGCGCTCTCGCTTTTATAATCGACACTACCCCCACTACTGACACTACACCCACCACTTTGTTGAAGGAAATTGTTCAAGCGGTAGGCATTCTTTAAAGCGCACTGCGACCTTCGATGTTTAAAACTTTTTGATGAAATACAAAGTTCGTTGAAGTAGCATTGGAAATCTTTATCAATTATTGCATTAATCACTTCGTTGCTTGTAAATGATTGTATCCAATTTGCTTTTTCCAATCCCCTTGTGTAGATAATTTTAAACTCTTTGCAATAATTATTCTTAATGTGCGGCATCATGTTATAATTAATGAAACCTTCATCCCATCTTAAGTTGTGAAAATGTTTGTTCAACCATTTGTTTGTAACTTTCGCTTTAGTTGTTAGTCTATTAAATGGTACTGGAGGTTTGAACAAATAATGATAAACTACTGATGTGTTCATGTCCAAGATTACTAATTCTTTAATAATAAAATTACCATCATTTCCTCGGAAAGCTTGAAATTCAATTATACCTCTTTTAACTTCCATTATATGTGGCGCATTAGAAAACGAAACCCGTTTATTCATGATGAAGTCTTACTAACAACTGACTTAAAAATTGAATGAGCCGATGTTTATAACAGACAGGATTGTTCTTCTTCTTTCACTTCTTGTGCCACTTCATCAATATTAAAATTGGTGTGATAGTTGTTTAATTGTCTCCACATTTCAACTTCTTGAGGTATTCTATTAAAGATTGAAGTATCCACGGGACCGTATAAAATTGGAACAAAAGGTTTTTTGTCCAATGTATCAATTAGATAGTCTTTAATTATTGCACTTGAAAATATTAGTTGTTTCAAATATCTGGTGACGGGACCGGTAGTACAACTTAAAGTGTAAAATTCTTCTTTAGTGAAATATAATTTAACATTATGTGTAGTTAAATCTCTGAAGCGAACAATTTGTCCTCCACGATGTTTTACTATATCAACTTCAATATTTGATTCCAATAAACTTAATCTTGTTCTTCTTCCAAATGTGTTGTTACTTAAATAGCACTCCAAAAGATGTAAATGTTTCATGAGAGATTCCCAAGTAGTTTCACTGAAAGTAACCATTTTGTTTCCATGATTTAAAATAACAATTGGTGGATAATCCATTGATTTTAAAATTCCAACTGATATACTTTTTGTCATGCATGAAGAAATTGGGTAGATAATCCGAAGAAATACTTCTGTTAAAATATTGGTTGTAATGTTAACTTCAACCTTCTTCCTTTTTACTTCTTTTTCAGTTTTTTCTTCTTCTCTCTTCTTATATTTGTTGAATTTTAGGAACTCGTCCATTTCTCGTTCAACTTGTTTTTCTATATCTGAACTATTATCATCCATTAGAGGTGTATTTTCTTCTCCGTTAGTAGAATTCATCTTGCGAATGATGTTTCCCATACGAAGGTTGAAGATAGAATGAAGTTTCTACTAATTATTTTCTCGCTTTTATATTTTTCGTAAAATCCTTGAAATTTATACAATTACATAATTGTTTGTTTTCAACTTGTCTTTCACAAATGAAATTCTAACCTCAAAAATTAAAGCAGATAATTCTAACCTCAAAAATTTCCAGTTGTTGTACAATTCTTCTTAAAGTACATTCTTCACAATTCCGGTCAGCGGTGTGTAAGTAACTATTTTATCATGTAGAATTAGACAGTATGCCGAAGTTCCATCCGCTACTGGTTCTTCAAATTCCATTTCAATTTTTATATCCACACTTGATGATTTTACCGATTCATTTTGTTTTGAACAATCGATTACAATTATTGGAGCCTTGGAATAATACTGGTCAGGTGATAATAGTGGTGTATTAGTCTTTCCATAATATGATGATTGAAATCTTGCATACATATCGTATAAAATGGAAAAACGTTTTTTGCTGAACATGACATTCAAATTGTCATAGGGAAAGAATTGAGAGTTTAGGAAAACTTTACAATTCTTTATTTTACAGTGATCAAATTGACCAGCATTTGCAGTGATAACATCTTTTCGCTTAGTTTGAAAACCGAGTATTATGTACCTTGCTCGTTCCAAGTAAGTTGATGTCTTGACGGTCCATGTTTGTCGTTCTGTCTGAGGTAGTGTAGGGTATTCATGAAATTCCCAACTTCGGAATGGCATCACAATATCACGGTCAGATTTCAACTTTCTCAATAATAGGATTCTATGTTCATCAGCCAATCTTACATGAGGTACTCTCCAAACAACTTTATCCAACTGTAGTTGCCATTCCAGTTTATCTTCCGTAGTTGCAGGGTCTGCAAGTATCAAGTCCTTATTAGTTGAAGATCTGAGTAATACTAATTCTTGTTTGACATTTATTATTACCCGTTTGTAATCTTCAGCGAATCCCAAAAGCAATCGTAAAGGTACATGAAAATCAAAGTGACCGTTGGAAGCTGGTGTTATAGTGTCTTTATCGGGGGCAACCCATACGGCAGTGACTATTGAATTCTTCTCATGCGGTGTTAATGATGTTAA
This sequence comes from Neoaliturus tenellus, assembly GCA_030545055.2. Lineage (NCBI taxonomy): Eukaryota > Metazoa > Arthropoda > Insecta > Hemiptera > Cicadellidae > Neoaliturus > Neoaliturus tenellus. The sequence goes on along the minus strand of CM061532.1, from coordinate 2,848,411 downwards.
TCCTTTCAATGTCGTTGTTAAACCAACCTTTTTTGTTGAATCAACCGTCACCCCTGATATTTCATATCTTATTTCATCAACAAGATATGCCATCGGGTTATTTATAAAAGGAACTGTTGAAGCAGTTTTTCCATCCAATTTTAATACCCGTCCTTCGATGTACAAGTAACTTTCACACGGTAAAGTGTAAATATCTTGTTGTTGAATGGGGATCCTTATTTCATCGTTATTGTTTAATTTTGATGAAGTGTAAGGGTTGTGCATGTGATATTCCTTCTCCCATAGTGTTTCGTCGAACGTTGGTCCTTGAGATATATCCAGGATATCCATCGCTGTTAAGTTTCAATCCAATCTTCTGTAGAAAACGAATGTTTTCCGATGTTAACTCTTCCAATGTCGAGGAGCTACTGAGCTCCCGACTCTTCCGTTGCGGTTTAAATGATAATCCCATGTTGACTTTTATGTTGCTGCTCTGATGTGTATCCGTATAGTAATTGTTTCTCCTCTAAAGTCAACACTATGACCGTCTTGATCCAATATGTTCAGTACGATGTCTGAAATGAAACTGGTGTTTAACGGTAGGTATATCAAGTTTTGTGGCTTCTCAACAATTTTAAAACCAGGAGCCACTGTTGGATAAAATGTATGTAAAATATGTTGATTAACTCCATCTCTATACGATCCGTGTATAATGTTGCACGTGACATCAATACTATTTACTTTCAATATTGTTACAGTTGAATCACCTGAATGAGTAGTTCCAGGAGTTAAGATTTTCTTTTTGTATCTGTAAATCCAAGTAAACTGCCAATCGACTGTTCCAAGCTGACATCAATATAATATTTCGAAGTTATTTCTGCTTTTAAAGTATTATTGTTTCCTTTAACGGTGATATTGTCTTCTCCGAGTTGTTTCTGTAATAATTGGTTTATGTCATCAATTTCATATGCTCCAGTAGGAAATGTAATTATTTTTAATTCTGAGTATTTTCCTGCAGCATCCTTAGTTTCATAATAATGTAGTAAATTGTTTTTTCCTTCTGTAACATTAGGAATTGAATTGTAGGTAGTCAAATCAAGTAATGCCGCTTCCCATAATCTTTCCTTGGATAGACGCAATGCTGGGAACAGCGTACTTTTCAATGTGGATGAATTTCCACTCAGTGACACTGTATACGATGACATCTTAAAGCTGACTGACACTCTTCGCTAGAAACTCCAAACATAAATGCCCACATATTTCAGTATTGTTAGGTTGTTCTCTTTTGTAATTGTAAAAAATGTTTTTGGAGTTTCGAAAATAATGTTGCAGTTCTTTTGGCGGTGGTAGATTGCCAAAACTGTCAAAGTAGTAAATGGTTTGTCCGAGTTTTTTATAGCATACCCAATGAGTGCCTGGACCATAGGTGGAATCCAAATATACTATTCCAGTTTCATTTTTCCATATTTTAGTTGGTAATGCATCTTTCATAAAAACTCCTCGAAAGAATGGTATTTTCAAACATTTTACATAATCATTTAACTGATGATTTGTTAAGGCTTTATTTGGAATTATCAATTGATTCTTCTTATTTAGTACACACGGTATGGTCTTAGGTATAAACCTGCTCCGTTTTTTACCATTTGCCAAACAGAAGTCTTCTTTACACTTGCCTTATGAGTTCTATGTGGTCCTTTTTTAATGTTTCCACCTCTTTTGGGAGCGCCTCTCTTTGCAGGTCTTCCTCTGCGACGTCTTCCACCACCTAACTTTGCTTTTGTCTTCATGGCTGTAGTTACTGCCCAAGCTGCTGCTTTTTCTGCAATATTTGCGTCACTTGATTTTACTCTTTGCCAAGCTTTTTCCGCTAGAATTTTATCTGCTATTGATCTATTTGTTGAATCTTTATACTTTGAATATGCTATATCGTGTTCTTTGCAAGCTTGATCTAATTTATTAATTCCAGGATCTCCTCTTGCTAAACGTTTTGCCAACTTAGTTCCAGGTCCACAATATTGATAACCTCCGGGCAGATGTAATTCGTATGGTAAAGCGTCTATCGTTCGATTTACAACAGCACCAACTGGAATCCGTCTGAGCAGGGATAATGCTGCTGATGTTATACCACGTCCTCTCTTGCCGCTGTCTTGACGATGACTGAGCGATACGGTCTTCATTATGTTGTCTTATATAACTGGTGTGTTTACTCCACGAGATACTTTACATAAATGAATAACTTGTGCAAAATCTTTTATATTTAAAGACTTAGTTATTCAAATTAATTATATACTGATTTATGATTCTATTTTTAATCCAAGCTTCTCGTTCATCGGGTTGAATCACCACATGATTCGTTGTACTAGCTATATGATTGTGGGTATCAATAAGTAAATTACCCACTATTCTTATTAAACAATCTAAAGTTACAGCATCTTTCGGATGTTGAGGATCTTGTAACTGCATAATACGTTTATCATTACACGTGTAAGCGGTTAAATCACTTTTTGATGTTGTTATGACTTGTCCAATAGTAGCAGCATCATTTGAATCTTCACCTGGTAAAATATTAATTATTTTCTTCATCTTTGCATCATATTTGGTCCCAAAGTGTTTATCCCAAGTTATTGTTTGTCTCAATGTAACACAATCATCATCTCCATAACCAGGATAAATATTTTTTATTCTTCTATTACGACCATCGTATGTATCTAATCTACCACCACTTGCAATTAATGTTTGCACCATAAGAGGTACATCTGAATCTTTTATACCAAATCTTCCATTTGTTATTGTTTTATGTCCTGCATCCCATTCATCATTATTTCCTTGCATTAAATCAAACTTTTTATTTCCATGTATAAATTTATCTCCCCGCTTTAACACGGCATCTTCATGTTTTACAAAATTTGATGTTTCTTTTTTTAATTCTTTGGATAATTGCTCCATAGTAACAGCATCTTTTGGTTGAGAACCAAACTTTACATTTGTCAATGTTTTTCCATGACAATCGATTCCATCAGCATCTTGTAAAATACAGTTGTCCTTGATGTATTTTAGGTTTACAGCATCACCGTCTTCTTTTGGGTATCCAATGTCATTTATAATAAATTTATAAAAAGAAAATCCATGTTCAGTTTTTTCAGGTATTATAGAATGTAAATATTCTTTATTAACTGAATCTTTATCATTTTTGGGATTTCCCACGTTGGTTATTCTATAATTTCCAGCATTATACGTTTGTCCATCTTTTAAGTTATTACCCCATTGCAATTTTAAAGTATTTAAAAGTTCAGATGATAAGTACTCTTTAGTAATTGCATCAGAACCTTCAGTTGGTTTACCAACATTAATTAATCTATGTGATTTAACATCGTAAGTATTCTTATGTAATTTTAATGATGTTGAAGTAGCTTCTTTTACTGTCTTCAAATTTGCTCCATCAGTATCTTCTTCTGAATCTTTAACTAGTTTTAAACGTTTATTACTTATGCTATAGTCACCTTCAGGTGTTTGCGGTAATCCACTTTTTTTTCTGTCTTCTCCAACTTGCACTCCTAAAGCGGAGTACCGTCCGAACTTGTCGACGCTCATGTTAGAACTGGTACGTCTTATGCTTGCACCTCTTTTATATCCACGGACAATTATACGACTATACCGCGATTCCTAAGTTCATCAACTAGAGCCACCCATTCATTATTCAAACCTGTATGACCGGCTTCCATGGCTTCATGCAATAGTCTCATTCTATCAACCAATTTATTGATATCGTTGTAGTAAATCACATTCGTATTGTATAGATTTTTCATCAATCCTTTACCAGATGTTGAAGTATCTCCTTTACTCTTTTTACCATGTTGTTCAAGAAGTGATAAATCCATAAGTGATAAAGATTTTCTTTTCAGTGGTTGTCTCACCGCTGGTGCAGTACGTAATGTTGGCAATTTTCGTGGAGGAAACAACTTTTTTATAACGATGTTATATTTTGTTGCACGTGAACGATTAATCATTGCATCCTTTACGTAGTTTCTTTTATGAGCGTTAGTATTTTGGAGAATCTCCTTAAAAACACTTAAATCTTTGGATGAATATCTTAGTGGTATGTTTTTTAAAAATTAATTCATATAATCCTTTTGTTCCTTTATATCTATGCTCACCAATAATGATGTAATCGTCTTGTGTTATTTCAAGCTTTGAATCGCCAATCTTCAATTCATTCCCATCAATTCTTGCTCCGTATACGTGTGATCTACTCAAATTCGGGTTTGATTTCATATCATGTAGCATTTTCATTATATATTTTCTTCCAAGAGGTCCATGTTGTAATATATCGCTACTCAATTGAGTTAAATTTGGAATAGATTGTTCAGCTTCAGGTATTGGCTGTTCTTCTTCCTTTTCAACAATTGGTTCTTCTTCTTCTTTTGTTTCTTCTTGCTCACTAGCACTTGTATATGAATCATCATCTTCTTCTTTTTTTAATGCTTGTACTTCTTGTTTAGAAACTGGTAGTAAAACATCTCCTTCATAACGAGGTTTACCAATAGTTTCTGATATCTGTTTTAAAGGTTCCGTAATAGGTTTAAATGTAGTCTCTAAAAATTCTTCTCTCTCACTTAAACCCATCCTCAATGCACGATTCTTCATCCTAATAGAATCACTCAGTGATTTTATTTCTTTCAATAGTTTTTCTTGATTCACCATGTTTACACTGTGAAGTTCAACATGTAACTAGATGTAGCATCGGTAGTTCAACGCATAAATACAAATTTATCCAACCCTATACGATATCTTTCATTTTTAATATCTTCTTCCTTCATAATAACGAGAAAGCTATATTTCTCATTCCATGCTTTGCCACACATCTCTTTAAATTTTTCAAATGGCATATCTGCATTTACATGATCATTATATATATGCTTTAAATTTGTTTCATCTTGCTTGAAGATGATCAACATATTTGCATTGTCTCTTATAAGTTGTTTTGGAATTTTACTGTATGTTTGACCAATGTAAATGCTATCAATATTATGATGTCTTCCCATAGCAAAATAATTCCTTATTGTGTCATGATTTTCACAAGAAACATCGTCAAATATAAAAATAGAAAATGGTTTTGCTTCATTTGGTTGCATAATTGTTTCACTGGCATTAAACTTGTAAAAATTTACTTCAGGTACACTTGCAAGTACTTTATCCAATAATTGATATTTTGGTTGTTGCAATGATTTTGAAATATATATATATTGTTAAAACGCAATCCTTTAGGATTAGTTATAAGGTTAAAAACAACATTAGTTTTTCCACAATTTGAAGGACCAGTTATTAGACATCTTATCGTATTTGGTAGTAATTCACCATGTTTTCCATGATTTAACTTATCATTGTCAACTGTCAATTCATCAATGTTATTGATATTAAATCGATCTTTTTGTTGTACAATCTCCATCTTGTATAAAGGTTAAACACACAATGAGCTATTAAACAACTATACTAAGTCTTTTGAAGGAATCCAAGAGTCTTCACTTTTATCAAACCCTAACCACCGGACTTTAACCATATCCTTTTTCCTTTGTAAAATCTTCTCGACAAGATATACATCACCAACTGTTGATTTCAACAATTCATGTCCGTAGAATCCACCTTGAAGTAATTCACCCTTGTTATCCTTTAATAAATAGGTTTCAGGTATAGTTGGTTGCACTTTATAAATTGTAAATACTTCATTAGTCCAATTTGGTAGATATCTTTTACTAAATACACCTTTGTATTTGCTTATACGAACTTTATCGTTGACCTTGAACTTCTTTGGTTGCAATTTTTCCAATTTCGGTGTTGTATTATTTTTAATGCGTTGTAATACAATTTTGGCATTAGCACTATTTACCTGGATAGGTTTCATTCCAATGGTACGATGATATTTGTTGTTATACTCTTTTATAAGTTGTGGTAATATGTCATACCACACGTATGATCCTCGTTTTGAAAATTGTTTATACATCGCACCTTTTAATGTTCTATTGAATCTTTCAATTATTGAAGCTTTAACTTCAGAATTTGTAGAATAATGATTTATTTGATATTTCTTCATCAAAGCTCCAAAGTCTTTATTAAAATATTCTTTTCCATCATCGGTCTGTAGATGTTTAATTTTAAATTTATTTCTTTGTATTGTGGTTTCCATAGCTTTTGTAACACTTTTACCAGTCTTATCCTTCAATGGTAAAGCATCAGCTATTTTAGTAAAACAGTCTATAATTGTTAAAATATATTTAAATCCTTTATTTAATTTACTGTGCGGTATCATTTCAATGAGATCAGCTTGATAAAGATCATTCATTCCTTTAATGATTGTACTTCTTCTTGGAAATCTTCTTCTTGCTGGTTTATGTAGTTCATTTACAATCTTGTCCTTCACACTTTCCATCTTCAGATGTTTCTTGTACACCGCTTGTAAAAATACTGACCCATAGAATAGTTAATTCTCATTTATATAGTTTGAATATAGGTCAAGGCCATTTCATATTAGTGTAAAAAAGAGGGAACATGGCATTGGGCTTGCCATGTCCCCTCTTTTTTACGGAAAGGAAAAAGGAAGAAGGTAAAGGACGAAGAATAGGTTTACTGGTCGATAGGGTTCAGGGAGTAGTGGCCGAATGGTAAAGTATTAATTTTATCTTCTAAAATATGGCGCTTGTCATCTTTGTAGCTTAATGCCCACTTTGTTTGTTTGACACTAAAAAGTTGATGATTATAACTTCTAATAGTGTTGAAAGTTGCAGTTGTTTCAACATTTTCAAACAAACATCTTTTATAATGTTCAAACTGTACATTCTTCTTCAGGAAAGAAGTTTTTATTCCTTTGGCTTTTTTCGTGACTTGATGTTCATTCCTTTCATTTATGTACAGTTGAAATGAATACAGTTTGGACATTAATGCTACAATTTCCATCATCGGCACACCATTTGTTTCATCTTTAAATTTTCCCAATACTTTCTTGTTTTTGTCGTAGTCGTAATTTGGATGATCCTTAGGATAATCGGAAAAGTCGAAATCATCTTTATATATAAAGGTGCGTAGATCTTCATACATGTCATTTGTTTTAATCCAGTAAATGAGTGCATCCGTATCCATATATGCAATACCAATGTTCTCTCTTCCATAATAGTTAACCATCTTCTTATAATGAAACTCATACATATGTGTTTTTGAAATATCCAAGATTGACATTCCAAGATACAAAGGACGATCCATTTCAACTGACTTCTTGTTCATGGAAATAACAACTAGATTTTCATTAATAATTACAGATGAACCAAAGTTTGGTTGTTGCACTAATTTCTGTAATTTTACTGGATCAGTTACCAATTTGATATCCTTATGTTTCCTTTTGTTTTCCAAAGTCTTGCCAAATATTGCGTTGTTCATTAATTTGAAAAAATCTTTTTGAAAACTTGATGTAGCGGCGGCTCTTCTTCTTGTGTTGTTGTCGATGTAAGGTTTTAACCAACAAGATTGAGAAAATTGTAGTACTCGATTAATTTTTGTAATTCTCAGTCCTAAGTCTAAAGCCTGTTGTATCATCCAGTAGTGTCCAACATATCGAGACTTGTCGGTTAAAGTCATCAATAATTTTGGCCATCTTCCAGTAGGGGAAATTTCAGTCTTCGGAAGAAGTGGTAAATCATAATGTTGATCATGAAGATGTTCAGGATATTCAAAATCCACATCAAAAATGTAACCAGTTTCACCATGCTTCGGTATATCCATTATGTTTCCAATCGATTCTGGATCTATCCATGTAAAATTATCATATGGAAGGGGATTTGACATTGCCCATCCGTATAAGTTATTTGCATCAAAATAACCCAGGAATGTTGTTGGTTTTGATGCATCATAATCGGGCAGATACTTGTTGTTCGCCTTAAAATGTCGTGTAACGCTTTGCGTCAATCCCCCTCGAACTCCTGACTCTAACATTAAAACCATATCTATATCAGTAAGAAGTTGTATTTTACAATTTGTTTCTTTCAACATGGCTTGCCATGCTAATCCAGGTGAAGTGTACGAATGAAGAGGGTCCAATCCATAAGCTGCAAAACACGTATTTCTAAATTCTTCCATTATATCACATAATAAAGTTACATCTAATTTAACATAAAAATCTGAATATTCTCCTAATGTTCTAAATCCTAATTCGTTCCATACTTTACATGCATGATCATAGTCCTCTTGAGATATGTCCATGTCGTAAAGTTTACTTTTAAATTCTTCTTTAGCCGGAAGTGATGTTTCATTAAATTTTTCTAAACTGTCTATGTAATCATATGGAAACACACCTTTCCGAAGTACCAAATCCAGTTTGTCGTTATTTACAATCTTCTTTGATTCGATAAAATCTTGTTTCCTTAAATTTTCTGAAAGTTTGGACAAACTCGACGGCATAAATCTGTAGGAGTCTAAGAATCTTAATTTCATGTTTCCAACTTCTTTGGAAAAACTGATGAACTTCTCTGAAGTTTCAGCTAATACATCAATTTTACCATCGTCTCTTCCTAATTCGGGTATTATGAAATGAGCATCGTACCCACTGAGGTTATGCAGAACCACAGGAATAAATAGTGGTAAACGATAGCTCAAGTTGCATTTATTACAAGCAGCACCCCTGTAATAACCAGTGAGGTGATCGTGATCTTTAACTTTATAATTCTCAATAGTAAAATCATTTTTGCACAAGAAACATCGAGTTGCATTTTCATGTTGAATTTCTTCTTCTTCCTCCATCATTTTCATTGGTACAATATTTGTATATAATCTTTGTACATTTCCAGCTATTGAATATAAGTGATCAAGAAATATTTTTTCTACATTTTCACCACGATATACTAGAGGTTCTGTTTAACATCTGTTTAAATGTTCTTCTGATAATGTCGATTTCACCATTAAACAAAAACTGTTTGGTTTGTGCATTTGATACTTGACACTTTTTCTAGCTTCACAATTTTCATCTTCAACAGGAACAAGTGTTGATTCAAAGTCCGCATACACAACAAAAGGGATACGGTATTGATAATGAACCTTTTCAAATTTAACGAATGCTCTGTTTTCCGCAGGTAAATTAATCTTTGCTTCATAATTATTGTTACATAGTCTTTTGTGCTCTTGTAACCATTCTCTTCCTTCTCTTCCTTCTCGTTTAAAACTAAAACATCTCTTGCAAATTATCTTTTTGTTTCGATTTTTTGAAAGTTGCTTGTTAACAAGACGATCAAATTGCTTTATGTACACATAGTGAGACACATCTCCTCGCGTTAGTAGTAGTAAATCCGTATGATCTGGTAGCTCTTCTTTTGCAATACGTAAAGGATACACTTTGTTTGAACTATCTAATGCAAAAACATTGATAGACGTACCGGGATTTTTCTTCTCAAATTTTGATATATCTTTCAGTGATACAGGATAAGTGATTCCTTGAAAATTGTATCTAAATCTTTGATTTTCATATTCTTGGTCAGGTCTATTCGCATGATGTGGTACAAATTTAGTTGTCATTGCATAACGAAAACATTCATTGTCTTCATTTTTAACATTAATACAAGATTTTGTATCTTCAATTCTTTTTGGCAGAGGAATGTAACTTGATCCCATTAGTCCATATCCATGTTTGTGAACTCTTATATCTAATACTTCAATACTTGTAAGACTCCATCCGGATCCTCTTCCTTCGTGTTCCTGAATTTTTGTTAATATTTCTTCTATACAGTTCTCTACTATTGAATCAATGTTTGAACTTTCCATAATGGTTCGGTTTTTTGTTATGAATCCTCTTGGTGATAATTCTTCTTGTACATTTATAAACATAGCTTCTAGTAGTAAACCAAATTTAAGAAAGTTCAATCTTTTTAATTCTTCTTTTAAAGTTTTACTTACAATTGGTTTTGCTTCTCTAATAAATTCTTCTAGCTTCAAGTTTTCATTTTGAATCTTATGATGCATTACTACTTTACCAGGTAATGCAAATACTTGTAGATTTGGTAAAGTAGTTGAAGATGTTGCTGTTATTTCATATTGTTCTTCTTGTTCTTCTTGTTCTTCTTGTTCTTCTTGTTCTTCTTGTTGTTCTTGTTGTTCTTGTTTTTCTTCTGGGTTGTTGTGAATTAGTTCTTAATGACAGTCTAATAGAATTTCATCGTGAAACGATTCCGAACATTTATCGCAACGATACATGTTGAGATGTTTACTCTTCGAAATTTCACCAAGAAATGAAGTGGGCTCTCACGTTCCTCCTATTATAATGGTTCCCCCACCACTATTTCATCCTCTTCACTATCCTAGGAAATCAAACATTTTCAACAAAATATTAACCTTCTACAAACTAATTGTTCATTCGTGTTCTTTATTCCCATTGGAGTTTTAGTATATACTTCTTTATATTCAAACTTTAACAAACTTTCTTTTAACATCTGTTAGGACAGATGTTATGGGACAGATGTTAAAAGAACAAATGTTGGAGTGGAAATGGCTAGAGCACAGGCACTTGGTTGAACTAAATTTGCGCATAAATTAACTAGAGTTGAACTGAAAATTCGCATAAATTAAAAGTTAGTTCAAAACTAAAATTCGACAGTGTTAAAAAACTCTAACAGTTGAATAAAAATAAACATTAGTTCAAAACTGAAATTCAACAGTGTTAACCAAATTCTAACAGTCAAACAAATAGGTCAAGGTAATCCAATTTAACGCGAGAACGAGGAATAGAGCACTAAGTGGCATGTTAGACCATTACCACAAAGTGATCTATTCCTCGCTCTCTATTCTACATCTACTTTTTTCAGTTTACTTATTTATATTAAAACGTTCAAATTTTACTATGTAGAATGTCCATTCTTTCTCTTCAACTCTTCGATTGTTTTTAGCAATTGTAACAAATATTCGTTAGTTTTCACCAAAGTCTTTAGTTTGCTACATCCAATTTCAATGGAAGGTATTATAAGTTGTAATTTTATAAGTTCAATCTTTTCTTTCTTGCGAATTTCTTTCTTTATTATATTATTCCTTATTTTTGCTGAAGATTTAAACTCCATGTTGTTTCTGCTAAAGCCACAATAATAATATAAGTCTCTTCAAACAACCTGCATTTATACACATTCCCCCACCACTTTATAATCCCACTCCTTTCCCCCTCTTCTTTATATGTGGAAGGAAGTATTATAATTAGATTCCTAATATTTCTTTTCCTTTTTCACTACATGGGGGGAAGGGTAATTTGTTATTACACTAGTTGTGCAAGAAAATAGCCGCCAGTGTCCACACCTTGTTCATAGCACTCCATCATAGATTGTGCCCACTGCAACATGCGGTCTCTGTCATTTGGTGTGACAAGGAAAGAATGACTATCACCATACAATATAAAAGAGTCAATTCGTACATAACATCCTAAATTTAACCATTTATTAGCTTCAACTATAAACTTTTCTATTGTATCAAATGGAAATTGTGGATCAATTGCTATAACCTTACGTTCTTCACTAAGTTCAACAGTATAATCATCATCATCCTCACTCTCACTATCATTATTTAAAATGTCTTCAGGTTGTAGAAAAACATCGGAAATTTTGGAAGAATTAATATGGTCATTCACATGAGGAGGCATTTTGAAGTAGGTAATATTGTAAACAGCAGAGACGAAACAACAAGAGCGGCGTGTAGAAGCAAAATGAAGGAGTGACCAACGCTCGCTCCGCTTTTATAACAGTATGCAAATGAGGGGTAAGAGCTGACCTTAACCGGTCATCGACCCAAAGGAGTGGGGGAAGTACTTTTCTTACTACTCAAATGGAAGTAGGTTAGTAGGTCACGGGACTTAGAGTGTTAAAAAATAATGGGGGAGAAACACAACGCTATAACGCATTGTGTTTCTCCCCCATTATTTTTTTTAGCAACAATTTGGAAAAAACTAAGTGAATTTACTGTTTACGCCCCCACCTTGTAATACGATCCTTTTTATCCCTGAGGAGAAAGTCTTGAGAATCTAAAGTGTTAAATCTCTTCTCTTTACACAAATTCTCACAAACTCTAATTTTATATTTTAAGCCGTTACATTTTGCCAAAATGCGTTGGTGGTAAACAACACTTAGAAAAAAATATTTCAAACCTTTCTTAAGCCTCTCTCCTCTGACGGATATTATTTTAGGATCGTCTTCAACGGTGGGGATTTCTGTCAGTTGTGGTTCAGAAATATGTTTTACGATATGTACACGGCAAAAACTTTCATTTTTAACACATTTCCTCCCACAAGCTGATCCTTTCTTAATTCCCTTAAAAAGCATTTCAGGGCAAGTAGTGGGACGGCTAAATGCCCTACGACGCTCTTCTTGTAATGATCGAAATTGCTCTGAAGGAGCAGGTTTAGGGGCAGGTTTAGGGGCAGGTTTAGGAGCTGGTTTAGAGGAATTAGTTTTGTGATAGGTATGGTCTTCAAGTGTAGCAAGTGGTGGGGTAGGAGGCAATGGTGATAGTGGGATAATGGGTGTACTAAGGTGATGAACAATAGTTTCAATGGAAGGGGTATTAAGACGGGGAACTGGCTTCTGCGGTGGCGGCATCATAGTTGATGGTGGTGCGGAGTTGTTTGAAGGCGAAGGTGAAGGTGGTGAAAAAATACTGCGAAGTCTAGAAGTGTTGGTTGGCGGAAGAATAGCTCCAGAAGTTGAAGGTTCAAATGAAAGCTTCTTCTTATACCAATCCGGAGGGTTTTTCAAGCGAAGAGTTTTGTTTGATGCAGTAACAGCCGTAGAAGTCGAAGTCGAAGTTGAATTTGAAGTTGAAGTTGAAGTGGTAGAAGTAGTAGAAGTAGTAGTGGGCACAGAAGACATCGTTATAACTCCAAGTTCACAGCGTAACGTCTGGAATCGGAATGAAACACTAGCCCCGGCCAACACGTCTTTTATAACGGTATGCAAATGAGAGGGGTTAGCAGCCGGCCATGACCGGTCATTGGCCCGGGAGGTGGGGGAAGGAGTGGTGGGGGAAGGGGGGGGTCTCCATTTTTTCGGGGGGGGAGGGGGGGGTCTCCATTTTTTCGGTGGGGGGGAGGGGGGGAGGGGGGAGGGGGGGAGGTCATTGACCCTTCCAAAAGTGGGTCAAGGTCATTCAAGATTTATAATGATCCAAGGTGATGGGAACAGTAATACTGTTCCCACCACCCTGTTTGCCTAACGGTTCCCACTCCCAACCCACTAGTTACGTTCTGCAAGGGACATCGACGCAATTTTGTTTGGACCGTCCGGGTCTACCGTAACGGTCCGGTCCGGGTCTACCGTAACGGTCCGGTCCGGGTCTACCGTAACCGTGAATTCCAAGGGAAACTGGAACACCTAATGCAGAAACGCAACTCTAACCCCACCCAAACTAATCCCACCCATTATATTCCTAAACAAAAATGCAAAAACCTAGTCCGCATTTTGCGGATGTCCCACCCCTTCTAAGTGAAGTTCAACTGAACTTCTGAATTTACATTTAATCTACCCCCTAACATCTAGCTGTAAGGCAAAACAACATTAATTAGTATTACCAACACTTAAAACTAACAACACATCATTATTAAAAAACCAAATAATTCAACACAACCAAATACCATCATTATTCTTAAAATTAATACACCTTAATGCTAAATACCTCTTAAAATTAATACACCTTAATGCTAAACCCAACTTATAACTAACATCGCAATGCGCAAATTATTTCTTAAATTTAATACAACTTAAAACTAAACACACACACACATACTACATTGCATTAAAAAACGCAACGTAGTAGAAGAAGTTCAAATATATATAGGCCTACTATATATTTGAAACCTCTTGCTGAGTCGCCAACAACCTTTCGCTATGAAAGTTTGTTGACGACTGACGCTAAGATCAGGCTCGTATCGCTCCTCGGATTCTCGAGTAGTGGGGGAAGTTGTTTCACTACAGTACAGTGTTCAATCCAGTCCAATTCGCAGCAGTGTAAAAGAAAGGCAAAGGAGTGGGGAGCGGCGCATGCGCAACAACACAAAACCAAGGTTTGAGGTTAGAATTATCCATGTGCAGTAGCGCTAAAGTGAGTAATACAGGACTAGGCGCATGCGCATAGCATAGACTCATTCCGATCCGGAGAACTTGTTGCATGCGCAGCAGGTTTGAGGTTAGAATTATCCATGGCAGCTGCCATATTTAGTCTGGTTTCACCACATAAAGTCAACAACCGGTGGTGACCGGCCATTGACCTGGAGGAGTGGGGGAAGGAGTGGGGGAAGGAGTGGGGGAAGGGGGAAGGGGGGGGCTCCATTTTTTCGGGGGGGGGAGGGGGGGGGCTCCATTTTTTCGGGGGGGGGGGTCATTGACCTTTCCGGTCGGTCATTGACCCCAAGGAGTAGGGATAGACACAGAACCCTACTTCTCTTACTACTCAGGTGAAAGTCGGTCAACCAGTCATTTGCTTGCCATCTGCCGCCATCTGGCTGGAGTTATTGCCTCTATAAAGGTGGGTAGTTTATCGCGCTACAAACATTCATTGCCTCGCATCCGCTCGGTCATCATCTCTCGTTAGTTTTATGTTATGACTACTTCACTTACTAGGTTTGAGGTTAGAATTATCCATGGAATAGCCTTTGTAAATTCTAACCTATAAAATTACTACTCTGGCTTTCTGTTTCAATTTCTTTTACACTTCATTTTATATCTCAGTCTTCTTTTAACTTCTGAACTTAACACATCGGTTATGATGACTGCACAATGTTTAAAATTAAAGCTTTTGCGAACACAACACATATTACGAAGTACTTCTAAACCTTCAATTTCAAAGTGTAGAACTAATTTAAATAGAGTTAGGAAGAAGTACAGTTTTAACCCATTATACTCTTCAAAGACTTTGCAGGTTAATGTTGATGATAGTGTTATTTACAACATTTTGCATTCTATTTTACAATTCAACAACTTTGAACTTGTTACACCTATCGACTGTGTTCAACAAGTTTTTTTATTTTACCCCTACTATTCCTCATATAAGCGCTGTCACCACAATTCCTACTCCATGCTCCTCTATTCTCTTCAGCTAAGCTAAGGTTTGAGGTTAGAATTATCCATGGCGGCCGCCATGTTTAATTCAGTTTCACCACATAGAGTCGGCAACCGGTTATTGGTCTAAAGGAGTAGGGGAAGGGGTGGTGGGGGAAGGTTGCCGTTTTATAAACCCTCTCCCTAGGCCGCGCTTCTCATTCGATCGCCAACTTTCAAACAATAAACACCTCTCCCATGGCACGAATAAATTATCCCACTATCACCAACTAGTTCAACTTTAAACTATTTCTGGTGGTAGTTGGGTAGGCTTTTTTAAAACTTACTCTGGATGACCTTGACATACTTTCCAGGCCCCCAGTTATAACTGTTGAATTTCAGTTTTGATCTTACTCTTAATTTTTGTTCAACTTTTAGAGTTTAGTTAACACAGTTGAATTTTACTTTTCAACTAACTCTTAATTCATGCCCAATTCTACTTCAAATAGACGCCATATGCTCTCGCCATCTGCACCCCAGCATCTGACGCCATCTGCTCGAGCAGCTGCTCGGGCAGCTGGCACGACTTCCGGTCCAGAAGTAACCAAAACACACTACTAATCAGCCACTTGATTTGATTACACACGTGTACTAGGATGTGTAATTAACTTGCCGCGAAGTGAAACACTCACCTTAGACAATCAGCCGCTTGATTTGATTACACACGTGTACTATAATGTGTAATTAACTTGCCGCAAAGTGAAACACTCACCTCAGACAACCAGCCACTTGATTCGATTACACATGTGTACTAGGATGTGGAACCAACTTGCCGCAAAGTGAAACACTCACCTCAGACAACCAGCCACTTGATTCGATTACACATGTGTACTAGGATGTGTAATTAACTTGCCGCAAAGGGAAACACTCACCTCAGACAACCAGCCACTTGATTTCATTACACACGTGTACTAGGATGTGTAATTAACTTGCCGCAAAGTGAAACACTCACCTCAGACAATCAGCCACTTGATTTGATTACACACGTGTACTATAATGTGTAATTAACTTGCCGCAAAGTGAAACACTCACCTCAGACAATCAGCCACTTGATTTGATTACACACGTGTACTATAATGTGTAATTAACTTGCCGCAAAGTGAAACACTCACCTCTGACAATCAGCCACTTGATTTGATTATACACGTGTACTAGAATGTGTAATTAACTTGCCGCGAAGTGAAACACTCACCTCAGACAATCAGCCACTTGATTTGATTACACACGTGTACTAGGATGTGTAATTAACTTGCCGCAAAGTTAAACACTCACCTCAGACAATCAGCCACTTGATTATATTACACACGTGTACTAGGATGTGTAATTAACTTGCCGCAAAGTGAAACACTCACCTCAGACAACCAGCCACTGATTTGATTACACACGTGTACTAGGATGTGTAATCAACTTGCCGCAAAGTGAAACACTCACTTCAGACAACCAGCCACTTGATTTCATTACACATGTGTACTAGGATGTGTAATTAACTTGCCGCAAAGTGAAACACTCACTTCAGACAACCAGCCACTTAATTCGATTACACATGTGTACTAGGATGTGGAACCAACTTGTCGCAAAGTGAAACACTCACCTCAGACAACCAGCCACTTGATTCGATTACACACGTGTACTAGGATGTGTAACCAACTTGCCGCAAAATGAAACACTCACCTCAGACAATCAGCCACTTGATTATATTACACACGTGTACTAGGATGTGTAATTAACTTGCCGCAAAGTGAAACACTCACCTCAGACAACCAGCCACTAATTTGATCTTACACGTGTACTAGTATGTGTAATTAACTTGCCGCAAAGTGAAACACTCACCTCAGACAACCAGCAACTTGATTTCATTACACACGTGTACTAGGATGTTTAATTAATTTGCCGCAAAGTGAAACACTCACTTCAGACAACCAGCCACTTGATTCGATTACACATGTGTATTAGGATGTGGAACCAACTTGTCGCAAAGTGCAACACTCACCTCAGACAACCAGCCACTAATTTGATCTTACACGTGTACTAGTATGTGTAATTAACTTGCCGCAAAGTGAAACACTCACCTCAGACAACCAGCAACTTGATTTTATTACACACGTGTACTAGGATGTGTAACCAACTTGCCGCAAAATGAAACACTCACCTCAGACAACCAGCCACTTGATTTTATTACACACGTGTACTAGGATGTGTAACCAACTTGCTGCAAAGTGAAACAATCACCTCAGACAACCAGCCACTTGATTTTATTACACACGTGTACTAGGATGTGTAACCAACTTGCTGCAAAGTGAAACACTCACCTCAGACAACCAGCCACTTGATTTTATTACACACGTGTACTAGGATGTGTAACCAACTTGCCGCAAAATGAAACAGTCATCAGACAACCAGCCACTTGATTTCATTGCACACGTGTTCTAGGATGTGTAATTACCTTGCCGCAAAGTGAAATACTCACCTCAGACAATCAGCCACTTGATTTGATTACACACGTGTACTAGGATGTGTAATTAACTTGCCGCAAAGTAAAACACTCACCTCAGACAACCAGCCACTTGATTTCATTACACACGTGTACTAGGATGTGTAATTAACTTGCCGCAAAGTGAAACCCTCACGTCAGACAATCAGGAACTTGATTTGTTTACACACGTGTACTAGGATGTGGAACTAACTTGCCGCAAAATAAAACACTCACCTCAGACAACCAGCCACTTGATTTCATTACACACGTGTACTAGGATGTGTAATTAACTTTCCGAAAGTGAAACACTCACCTCAGACAATCAGCCACTTGATTTGATTACACACGTGTACTTAGATGTGTAATTAACTTGCCGCAAAGTGAAACACTCACCTCAGACAATCAGCCACTTGATTTGATTACACACGTGTACTAGGATGTGTAATTAACTTGCCGCAAAGTGAAACACTCACCTCAGACAATCAACCACTTGATTATATTACACACGTGTACTAAGATGTGTAATTAACTTGCCGCAAAGTGAAACACTCACCTCAGACAATCGGGTGGCTACCAACTGGTCAATTGTCTAACCGGTCAACGTTGCATCTGGTCAACGATTTTAAATAAACGAAATAATATTAAAGTTTCGACTGGTCAACGTTGGAACCGGTCAACGCCCCTACTCCGACGCCCGCTACCCCTCTCTCGCCGGGAGGCGTGACAATAAAGCGCATACAGTCCGACCATCAGAGGACCCTGGCGGAGACCTCCGCAAGTTACTACAGCCTTTTACTGGACAGAACGTTGTTCGCCACTTAATTAATTTCGCCGCAAATGCAACTGCGCTGCAGGTCGGAGATTTTTATTTTCATGAGAAGCACCTTCTTCTTAACTGTTTAATGTTTATGTATACATACATTAGTTAAATGATCAATGAAAACTAGAGGCATAATCTGCAATTGATCCTGGAAATCTTCAAATGATCTTCAATTAGTTTGAATGCGTATGTCTACCTACTCTGATCACATTTTAAATTACTAGATAATTTATTCGATACTTTTATTTGGTATTCATACACAGTTTATAAAGTTACACATATCAGCAGTTAAAATTACTACCAGCGTAGTTTTGAGTATAAAAATTTAAGAAAGTACTTAATTAAACGCTTTTTAGACTCCTTCGACCAAAAAATCAGTCCTTTATCCAACCTATACAAGTTGCTTATCCATAACGAACAAATTTCATCGACAGGATAATGTAATCAATGCAGTCCCTTAAATCAATATAATGTTCAATCGTGTTGGATGGATAAAAAATGCAGTATTTATTTCAGTTAGTAAAAAATAAATAAAGAGACTCGCATTGGTATGTTTGCTATTATTATAATGATAGGAATAATGGGTACTATGTTACTTTAAAGTTACAAACTAACAGTTTAAATTTTTATTATTAATAAATTATTATTCGTAACATTGCAAGGCTGTGCTATTTTATGGTGGTAAATACTACAAATAACTGGATAGTTATAGATATTACACGTATCTTTTTCAGATTTAGATTCGACTAGGCCATTGATTAAGCATACTCCTTTTTGGCAGTTGACTAATCAATAAAGGCTTTATGCGCATTCAAAATGGATTTCATTAATTACAAAGTACAATATAAAGCTGTCAAATCAAATTACAGTTAGGGGAAGGTGGGGCAAGACGGGGTACTTAAGCACTTAATATTTTTTTGTTGCGTTATGAAAACCTCAATAAACATACTACATATATCAATTAAAACTGCAGTATCTATAGAGTAAATAAAAAAATTTGAACAAAAAAAATAAAAAGTATTAACACTAATAAAAAATATTTTTCTAAAGGTTTACCAAGTAAACCATCTTACCCTATAGTGAGGGCAAGATGGGGTAGCTCAATACTATAAAAAGGAAAAGGGGTTTAGTTGCTAAATTAAAACTGATTTACCTTTTAAAAATATTTATTGTTTATACCTGTAATAGGCACTGTCTCAACACTAAATAATGTTATATTTACCTTAAAAATTTAATCAAACACAATTATTGATAAGCTTAATCAAAGATTAACTCTGAGCTTACTCGAAAAACTAAATACAAATAAGAGTCTTGCTAATTTAACCGTTTTGGCAATAGGCTTATTGTTCAATGAATAATTTTTATACCAAATACCAAAGTCAATAACATTTAAAATGAACACCATTTAAATTGTACACCCCATCTTGCCCTCCTTCTAAATACCCCGTCTTGACCCCCAAGGACAAGTTTTAGGGTAGATTGATTTAATACTACAAGGATATATTCCTCTAGGTTATAGTATGCATTGATGTATTCCTAAAAAAGTACCTTACTCAATAATAATAATCAATAATACCAGAAAAAACAGGTGTCTAATTCTTTTCACGTTCAAGACTGACAGAAAATTAGATCGTCACATCATAAAAACACATTTAAATCCATATTCTTGGACCGGTCTGCTCAAAATGTCTGGTAGCACTATCAGACATTCACATGGCAACAGGCTATTAGTTCAAATATTTGCCGATATACTGTGACATCTGCCGGAGCAAAAAAATGTAAAACCCCGTCTTGCCCCGCTCTCCCCTATAAATTTTAATCAGTACAGTAGCAGATGATTCATGACAAACTGCGACCTGCAGCGCGGTTGCATTTGCGGCGAAATTAATTAAGTGGCGAACAACGTTCTGTCCAGTAAAAGGCTGTAGTAACTTGCGGAGGTCTCCGCCAGGGTCCTCTGATGGTCGGACTGTATGCGCTTTATTGTCACGCCTCCCGGCGAGAGAGGGGTAGCGGGCGACGGAGTAGGGGCGTTGACCGGTTCAAACGTTGACCAGTCGAAACTTTAATATTATTCAGTTTATTAAAAATCGTTGACCAGATGCAACGTTGACCGGTTTGAAAATTGACCAGTTGGTGGCCCCCCCAGACAATCAGCCACTTGATTTGATTACACACGTGTACTAGGATGTGTAATTAACTTGCCGCAAAGTGAAACACTCACCTCAGACAACCAGTCACTTGATTTTATTACACACGTGTACTAGGATGAGTAATTAACTTGCCGCAAAGTGAAACACTCACCTCAGACAACCAGCCACTGATTTGATTACACACGTGTACTAGTATGTGTAATTAACTTGCCGCAAAGTGAAACACTCACCTCAGACAACCAGCCACTTGATTTCATTTCACACGTGTACTAGGATGTGTAATTAACTTGCCGCAAAGTGAAACACTCACTTCAGACAACCAGCCACTTGATTCGATTACACATGTGTACTAGGATGTGGAACCAACTTGTCGCAAAGTGAAACACTCACCTCAGACAACCAGCCACTTGATTCGATTACACATGTGTACTAGGATCTGGAACCATTTTGTCGCAAAATGAAACACTCACCTCAGACAATCAGCCACTTGATTTGATTACACATGTGTACTAGAATGTGGAACCAACTTGCCGCAAAGTGAAACACTCACTTCAGACAACCAGCCAATTGATTCGATTACACATATGTACTAGGATGTGGAACCAACTTGTCGCAAAGTGAAACACTCACCTCAGACAACCAGCCACTTGATTCGATTACACATGTGTACTAGGATCTGGAACCATTTTGTCGCAAAATGAAACACTCACCTCAGACAATCAGCCACTTGATTTGATTACACATGTGTACTAGAATGTGGAACCAACTTGCCGCAAAGTGAAACACTCACTTCAGACAACCAGCCACTTGATTCGATTACACATGTGTACTAGGATGTGGAACCAACTTGCCGCAAGTGAAACACTCACCTCAGACAACCAGCCACTTGATTCGATTACACATGTGTAGTAGGATGTGGAACCAACTTGCCGCAAAGTGAAACACTCACCTCAGACAACCAGCCACTTGATTCGATTACACATGTGTACTAGGATGTGGAACCAACTTGTCGCAAAGTGAAACACTCACCTCAAACAACCAACTACTTGATTCGATTACACATGTGTACTAGGATGTGGAACCAACTTGCCGCAAAGTGAAACACTCACCTCAGACAACCAGCCACTTGATTCGATTACACATGTGTACTAGGATGTGGAACCAACTTGTCGAAAAACGAAACACTCACCTCAGACAACCAGCCACTTGATTCGATTACACATGTGTACTAGGATGTGGAACCAACTTGTCGCAAAGTGAAACACTCACCTCAGACAACCAGCCACTTGATTCGATTACACATGTGTACTAGGATGTGGAACCAACTTGCCGCAAAGTGAAACACTCACCTCAGACAACCAGCCACTTGATTCGATTACACATGTGTACTAGGATGTGGAACCAACTTGCCGCAAAGTGAAACACTCACCTCAGACAACCAGCCACTTGATTCGATTACACATGTGTACTAGGATGTGGAACCAACTTGCCGCAAAGTGAAACACTCACCTCAGACAACCAGCCACTTGATTCGATTACACATGTGTACTAGGATGTGGAACCAACTTGCCGCAAAGTGAAACACTCACCTCAGACACCCAGCCACTTGATTCGATTACACATGTGTACTAGGATGCGGAACCAACTTGTCGCAAAGTGAAACACTCACCTCAGACAACCAGCCACTTGATTCGATTACACACGTGTACTAGGATGTGTAACCAACTTGCCGCAAAGTGAAACACTCACCTCAGACTTGATATGAATCAATGTTTAGCCAGAATTTCCTCAATAATAACTTACAGCATTTTTTAGTTTCTTAAACAAGTAATAACCAAAATTATTCACTTTCCTTTTACATAATGATGAATATAAACAACATTACACCGAATTGTGTTTAAGAAAACCATTATTGCGATCATACGTGTGTATCGATAAATTGGCGTTAGTCTTGAAAAGTAGTTAAATCACCTTTTCTTATCAAATTATAATACGTTTATTTAAATTTCTGAATGATTAATTTTTTTTATTTGAAATTTAAATATACTTTTTTATTTAGATATTTTTTCAGAAAATTCTCATCTCATACCATTTAAATAAAATACGTCATAATAAAGAATGTAGGATTATATAAGGTAAATAAATAATGGTTCCCCTATTTCACCAATGAGCTTAAGGAAAATCGAGAGTTAAATTTCAAATCATACTAGGCTGGTATGTAAAAGTATTGACATATTTTTAATATTGTATTGATATATCAAGTGTAGTTTTGTTTGGAAGAAAAACTATTAGGTTATTTCTGTTTGTGGCTTCCAGAATTAGTATAGGTCAAACAAATTTCAGACAACTAGGTAGGTTAAGTTTGTAAAATGTTACACGACATAAAAATACAAGATTTACGTTTAAATAAAAAAATCTACTTTGTCAATCCAATTCATTGGGAAGTAGTGGATATATTAGGTCAGTGTCAATGATAACTGTTTTTAATAGCCTAAATAAAATAAAATTTCGTGTCTTCTATTTTTAAAAATAAATTAGATTATATTGTTGTCGTATTTTTAAGTAATTCCTCTTGATAGGTGTTATAAGAAACGAAAATAAAAATTATAATACTCATTCATGGTTGGTTGTCCAGATGATTTATATCAATACAGTATTATGAGTAACAATACTTTTTTATAACTGTTTTCAAATTGTATACCTACTTTCTCATTGAGTTGTTTTCAATTTGTTATCATACAACTGTTACGCTGTCAAAAAAGGTGCACGCACCGCCTACACCGGTCGTCTCTTTAAGCCTCGATAAACAGGTTAGCCTATCAGAGGCTTGATTACTGCGTTGATGACATCCGTGATGGCCACATTGAAGTCCCGCGTCCAACTCAAAGGCGTGACTAATTGACATTGATTAATTATGATCAGTATTATGAAACACTGTGGTCAACAACATCTAGGACATAAGAATAAGTCGATGGTGAACTGTTGGTTAAAATTGTTATTTTACTATCTGAAGAATGTTTGATACAAATTAAAACCTGACCAGTATAGAAAGATATTGATGTGAGTTTTCAGTCCCTTCCTCCTACTAAAGTCTTATTTCCCATACACTATAGGATATAAGGTTTAAACTCCGTACATCTATGTTAGACCTAAATATCTTTTATCATGGTTTTATTGTTTCTCCACCTCCAATGTGGGACGGTCCTCGAGGAGTAAAACGAGATTTTTAAATGTAAACATAGGTTGATATGTATATCAATCTAAAGGTCACTGTTATTAGAATACAACACCCAAAACCGGACATTGAAATAATAATCGAGTCATAAATACCAGGCGATCAAACTTTGCATAAAATACAACTACTTATAAAATACTTTGCAAACTTGTGACAAGATTGCTGGAAAACATAGATATGCAATAACTCCCGATAGACATGACCTTTTGAGTTCAGGATTGTGACAAGTTGTTTGGAAAGCAAAGACATTTAAAATGATGTCTAATGACGTAGGCCAATGCAGTTTCCCTGTCGACTTACTCTAGGGACATCCCTAAGTCTTGAGGAATACTTCATTGGCCTACGTCATATGGTACATATTTTTAAAGGGCTGTGCATCCTGAACAATTTGCCACAAATCCGACCTTAAAAGGTCGAGTGTATGGGGAGTTATTGTTTTTTCATCAATATGATATTAATGAAAATTTGATCTCCTGTCATTTCTGACTTGGTCATCCTTTTGAGGTTCAACCTTCTAACAGATACCGTATAGAAAATAAATAGGAGGGAAGGGGCTTAAAAAGCACTTTGTATAGTGGAGAACATTTCCAAATAGTAAAAGTTTTTTTTCCGTACAAAACAAATTTGATGTCTATAAAAAATAATAAACAAGAGAATAAACGATTCAATCGATATTTTTTAATCCAATATTCTATGAAACTTTTAAAAAGAAATACAAAATTGTTGATATTTGAAGATTTAGTTATGTGACATCTTACCAATTGTGTTGTATAACTTTTATGTTCCAATTTCGTTTCACTATTGACTATAATAATTTATTTTCATATCGTTCACGTTTTCAGGTGAAAAATAGTTACGAAATGTCCTAGATCATAAAAGTCAGAATTTAAACGTATAAGTGCATGTGCGTATTAAAAAAAACTAATAGCCTACAGAAGAAATGTTAAAAATAGTGATTATTAATAACTGATTTAAATACTTATGTAAATTATAAAATAATATTTTTTTTAATAAAAAAAATCTCACAATTTCTTTCAATTAGCTACCTATATCAGTAGGCTACATTTTTCAAAAGTGTTAGTACACAGACGCCAATTGTAGCAGACCATTGGTTTTCATTTGTGCTCAGTGGCACTAAAGCGTAAAAATCATCCAATCGTTCAATCTGTGTATTATCGAAACGAATCCTGTATTGTTCAGTTGACTGGATACGATATTATTTAAAATCAAGCTCTGTGTGATTCAATTAAAAAAGATTACGGTTAAAAATATAACAATAAAAGTAAAAGGTAGGAACTATTATATTTTTATTTAAAATGATAAGGATTATAATGTCAAATGTTTCACTTGCCTCATGTGTGAACTCGTTTCCTCAGTTCTTTCCTTATCCTGTGAGGCGATCCAATGCTTGCTCTCTTTCATCTTATAATCAAAAATTAAGTTGTTGTAAACATGCTGAACATTAATATACTGTTGTTGAACATTTTAAATTTATTAGACCTTCTATCATATAAATAACGATATTATTATTATAACTACCGGTAACATCTCTAAAGTTAATATACAGGGTGTCCAAAAAAAACCTTTACACACTTTTCCAGGTTATTGCGCACGTCAAAATAAGCAAAAAAGTTCCTATAAACATATGTCCTAAAATTCTTCGTTAACCCGCTAGCCGCCATTTTGTTTTTTACACTAAATAATTTTTATTTCCGTAACG
Source organism: Neoaliturus tenellus (assembly GCA_030545055.2). Classification (NCBI taxonomy): domain Eukaryota; kingdom Metazoa; phylum Arthropoda; class Insecta; order Hemiptera; family Cicadellidae; genus Neoaliturus; species Neoaliturus tenellus. The sequence continues at coordinate 2,822,936 of CM061532.1, read as the reverse complement.
GATCATTGTATTAAGTTAATATTTGGCATGAACCTTCATTATAACAATACCCATTTTTAGTAAAAAAAATATTTTTTTCCAATGTGTATTTTCAAAATGGCGGCCATTTTAAAATTTTAAACTCAAATATCTCAAAAACGGTCAGTTTTATAAAAATGTTTTAAGAGACAAAAAAGTTGACGAATTAAATTATCTAAATATTGATACCAAGTTTGTAAGGATCCGACAACAAATAACGGAGTAATTGAGATTTTTCTCTTAAAGTAACCTAAATTCGCATTAATCATAAGGCAAAATCAGTGTTTTTCTGCAGGAAAACCACAATAACTCCGTTATTTGTTGTTGGATCCTTACAAACTTGGTATCAATATTTAGATAATTTAATTCGTCAACTTTTTTGTCTCTAGTAACATATTTATAAAATTTACCGTTTTTGAGATATTTGAGTTAAAAATTTTAAAATGGCCGCCATTTTGAAAATACACATTGGAAAAAAATAATTTTTTTACTGAAAATGGGTATTGTTATAGTGAAGGTTCATGCCAAATATTAACTTAATACAATGATCCGTTACGGAAATAAAAATTATTTAGTGTAAAAAACAAAATGGCGGCTAGCGGGTTAACGAAGCATTTTAGGACATATGTTTACAGGAACTTTTTTGCTTATTTTGACGTGCGCAATAACCTGGAAAAGTTTGTAAAGGTTTTTTCTGGACACCCTGTATACTTTTGGGTGGAAGAAATAATTTGAGATGGATCATAATGATGGGAAATTGTTGATGATGTTACATAATATTACATACTCAATTAAAAAAAAAATTTAATATATCCTTAAAAATATAAAAACTTATGAATGATTCATAGTGCATGATGTAGGTCGTAAAATTGATGATGCTTTTACCTTTGGGGAAACAAAGGAATACAAATATCTGGGGAAACTTTGGATAAATATAATGAACAAATATGTAACATTTTCGAACATTGATGCCCCAAGAGGTAAAAGATGGAATGGGAAAACAGCATAATTGATGAGTAGCAGCTAGTAGCTGTCAGAGAAACATTACTTTAACCTCTCATTTTGTGCAGTATCTGTTTACTTTGAATTATTCAATCGCGATTTTCATATAAAGTGGAAGTATCTCTAATGCATCAGTTATCAAATCATGCACATATGTGTTTGAAACTTGTTATTATGCCTACATATGTTTACAGAGACAGCTATATTACTTGTATGTTTCAAGGTGAAGTATATGTGAGAGAGTAAAGTATGCTTTCTAGTAGGTAGGCCAGGAAGTAGATGCATTTATCCTCAGGAGTCCCAAGTAACTGATCGTCCTCTAGAGTGCGTTCAGAGATTTTTCAAGCTTTCCACAAGGAATATATTTTTATATGGTGCACAATAAGTTTAATCTTTTTGTTGAAAAGCTTTAATGATTTTGATTTGTTTCTAGTAACTCCTGAAACCATTTCTATGTTAACGGCTATTAGTACTAAACAAACAATCAACGATCCGTCAATAAAATGATTCCAAGAAAATAATATTCTGTCAAAGCGAAACGAAACTCCAACCATCAGAAAATAGGCCTACCATAAAATGAAGAGATAAAAGGCTAAATTACTGATCCGCACACTGGGGTTACAAATATTGTTCACTGGATTTAGCGTTTCGCAGAAATCGGCACATATAAACAAGTCCTACTATTGGTTACATTTTATAAATAAACCGTTATAAAACTTATTCTTACAAAAACATAAATATTTTTTTATGTTTTACTCTCGATTAACGTGTTAAATCCATGGAATACACCAAAAGTATAATCCTAATTATTAAAAAGTTTTAATTACATTAAGGTATCCTAGTTAAGTAATGTATAGTATGTAAATGTAAAGGATTGGAAAATAAATATTGATATGTGACAAATAGTTTTAGTTTTCATATGTTATTATATATTATTACTTAAAAAGTTATTTATTAGTTAAGTAGTATTTGAGTATTATTATTTGCTTTTTTATCATTCTGCACGAAATCAGCCTGTTTTTTGCTCTCTTAATAGTACCAAAACCGATTCTTTTTTGTCCTAGGACTTGAAAAATCATCTGGAGAATTTTTTAGGTCCTAGTACTGAAAAGTCAGCTGTTTGCTAAGTATATTAGAATACATTTATTAATGTTAAGGAACATAATTTTGAAATTCATACGTTATAAAGAGCATTGTTTGTAAATAACAGAAATGTAAACACTACATATTACTTACTTTGTAAATATAACCTCGAAAATACAACTTTATAGTTAATATTTTTAACGATTAAAAGTCTAATTTCTCATCATGATAAAAAACGTTGTTCATCACTCGTAGCAAAAGTGTCTTTTTGATGCTTAATCGTTTTTAAAAACTCGGCTGCGCCTCGTTTTTAAAACACGATTGCGCACCAAAAAGACCCACTTTTGCTCCTAGTGATGAAAACTACTATTAATTTATTTAGAAATAAATTTTCCAACCACAACAACTGTTATTTTTAATTATGTTTCATAATTGCAATTACAGGTATAATAGAAAAACTAACATTGTGAGAAGGCATTTAAAATGTTTGTTTTCTCGTATTTTTTAGCTTTTCTCGTTCGAAACATTGATGCAAATAATTCTTCATCTTATTCAATATTAACGATAAAAAATTCTCCCTGGTAAGTTTACTCAAGATACCATTTCGGGTTCTCTATTAAAAAGTTCGTAATCATAACGTTTTTGGTTTAATACGTATACACTTAAGCTCAAGACAATGAAATATTAAAATAGTGATTTTTGGCGTTATAGCAATGCGAAAAGTCAACTAAGTATATGAAATACACGTAGGGGTAAACTGATCCCACTAGGTATTTGTGAGGTTTAGGGCAGTATTTAAACAATAAAAATAAAATTCTACCACATTAAACTTCACTAAATATCAAAATTGTAATTAAAGTTAATACTATGCGATTTTTGCATTCACAAACAAAGAGGCACTATAAAAAAATTTAAGTAATGGCATTATTATTAATTTTATTATTTTTCTTGTGTCGATGTATTTTTAGCTAGATCCCCACACAAAATCCAATGTGATACATAATGTAAGGCTGCAATTGATAAAATTAAAGTAACAAAACTTTTTAATGTCAATAACCTCAAAGTACAATGTAGTACACATATACAATTTACACAAACTATAAGTGCTGCTTAACTTAAATAAGCATGCATGATGTTCCTCTCTACCGTAGTGAAAGTGTAATATCACTCACTCACGACTGAGAGATAGCGTAACATTCGCCCACTGTAGCAATGCTCGTCTCATGCTGTGGCAGTTCACACAAAGATGTCTTCACAACAAAGCGGGAAAGATCATCATTTCAGCGGTTGCTCTTGCTACAGCAGCGTTTGTTGTAATTCTTGTGAGTCATGCTCATTTAACTGTTTTATAAACTGTTTTCTGTTACATATAATAATTTACTTGAAAGTTAAAAGACTCGTGGAAAACTACAAGATTGCTTTTGTATTTTTTTTTTATTTGGGAAAATTTATGCGAAACAGTGTTGTTAATGTGAAGTGTGCTGGCTGCTGAATTTATACGTGTTAAAATACTGAATTGTCATAAGCTATAAATGAATTTATTTTCTTTTAATTTACTATTTAAAATTATATTTTGTATTTGAAATAGATACACTAAATAAAACAATAATTGGAAAGTTAAATATGGTGTAAAATATTACACTAGTTAATATTTTTAGGGAATTTTATGTACATTCAATATGTACATTCATTATCAAGCGTTTAACTTATATTTGCTTACAAAACCCATATGACAGCAAACCTACATATTCACTCCTATGGGATTTATGGGGAAAACGAAAATAACACTATAACTTGATAAAATTTGGTATGTACATTCAATAGGTAGGGTTTAACTTATATTTATCAAAAAACAAATATTGAGGCCAAATTACATACTCTCGTCCCCCATGGGTCTTATGAGAAATGGAAAATATATAAAAAAAATCCATTGGAAATTCGCAGAGTACGCTGGTCTGATGCGACGGGGGTATTTGTACTTATCATTGCAGCATACCTGCATACTCTTCCCCTATATTTATTTCCCCTATTATTACTTAAGGAGAACAGGCATTTATTTCCCAATTTATGAGCACGTGATGATTTTGTTTACAGTTTCGTTAAATTTTACTAATTTGGAAATTTGCTGAGTATGCAGGTCTGCTGCAACGGGGGGTATTTATATATCGCTTATAATTTTTTAAGCAAACGCGAAGTAATAAATAATCAAATATTAGGTTCATTTTTCATTAAATTCTTCAAAACTAGTTTATATATGAATTTTTTTTTAATAACGACCGAGCCAAAAAATCCTCATTGCTTTTGATAGGTGATTGCTCAGTTTATATAAAGTTGACATGCTTAATTAATGCATTAAATTGTAAATTGTGTTTCAATTAATCTGATTCTGAGGTTAGTTACCAAGATTCAGTGGCAAGGGAATTGTCTTGCTTGTGTTTGAAAATTTTTGGAGGAAAATGATGAGTCCGTGATTGTTACCCATTGCATGTTTAGTGCTTACTATAACTTCGGTCGTCTTGGTGTCTTTGCTTGTCGAAATGCGGTTTTAAGGTAGGCAGGGTAAATGATCTCAAAAATTTCAGGAAAAATTTAAAAATGTTTGCGCAAGTGTTCTGCGAAGTCCAAAACTTTTCGCCCGTAAACATTGCCTATGCCTATATGTCCAACAGCTCTCTCCTTTCTTCATGTGACTTTTGGCTATGGGGCTAACGGAGAAGTAAAGTTTTTGTGTAATACATTACATAAGAAGCAAGGTTACCTCAGCCAATGTTACGACAAGTAACTGAAAGTTTGCAGAAAAGATGGAAAACATGAAAGAGATATCTTTTTTTATCTACATAAAATAAAATGGCAAAATCATGCAAATGTTTTATTTGCCTAAAATTTCACTTTGAAAACCGTCATTTTTAGCTAACTTGTTACACACAATTTAGTAGCTTGAAGCTTTTCTCTATTTCCATTGGTTACCGAGATATTAAAAAGTCTAAAGACAGTACATCGTATTTTGGGGCTCCAATGTTAATCTAATGGTAAATAAGGATGTTTCATATTTCACATATTAACCAATATTATTGGATGAAACTTGGTATTTAGCATTACCAAAGTTTAAATTTATATTCATAAATTTATTGAAGATTCATGATTGAGAATTTATGATTGAGATTCATGGATTTATGGTAAAAAAATCTTGGTTTTTGTACTTATCATGGCAGCAAACCTGCATACTCTTTTCCCATCTTAATCATATGGATAATGGGCAAACTCCTTTATTTATGGACAGATTTTGATGAAACTTGGTATATGGCTTTATATGTTTGAATTTTTTTTTTTTTTTGCTCAAACACTATGTCGAGTGTTCCCCATGGCAGCATACCTGCATACTCTTCCCTATATTTATCTTAAGATAAATAGATATCCATGAATGGGATCCATAAATGGATATCCACAGATATCCATTCGTTTATTTATGAGCACGTGATGAAATTTTGTTTACAGGTTCATCTAGTTAAAATTAATATTACTAATAATTATTAAAATTATCTACATACAATGATATGGCAAAATCATGCAAATATTTTAGTTGCTGAAAATTTCATTTTAAAACCGTCATTTTTAGCTAACTTGGTATTTTAAGTAATATACCTCATGTACACTAACACTGTGTTTCATAGCCTACTCAAATGACTTATAAGTTATTTCATAATTTTGTTGTTCATGATTGCAGCTTTTTCGAGTTGAATTTAATCATTCATCTGAGTCTGCCTTGGTGGAGGGTACATCCGACATTGCAACGCAGATTGAAAGGCCTCCTGAAAAACAATAATATACATATAATTGATCAGATTTACCCTCTAAAGAAATACTTAAAACGAAAAGTAAATGTAAGAATCATTTTTACAACTAATTTTGAAAAATTACATCCTTAAGTTACTATAATATTTATAAAATTTTATGGTTTATTCAGCCTTATACATAATAACCACTCGAGTTTGCTTATTTTCATTAATTGGATTTAATTTATCAATGTAATATCCAACTGAGTTTTGTCAATGTCATTATTGGAAATTATTTATTACTTTATCCAGCCATTTTACATGATGTCTTACATCACCCAACAAATGTAATGCAATTGTCATTTTGATTGGTATACCGACTTGGTTTCTTAGGCAATCTAAAATATCGGAAATTTTAAGGAAACAATCTAATCTAACCTTTCTTGCGGTTTTCCCCACTGATCTACAACACTGATCGAAAATTATTATATTTGCCTACCCGCGGGTAGCTATTATTCACAATGTTCAGTTATAAATTGGTTATTATTTATAATAATATTTTTAATTGTTTAATATCAAACGAAATTATTATTTCGCTACCTTAAAATCTGGGATATTCATTATGAAAAGTTAAGGGTTAAAATGATTAATTTATCACATTCATCAGCAAACTTGGTTATTGTTTAATAATGACCAGACATGTATAATGCCTTAAATGACTTGGCCCGAAACATTTACTTTTGTACTCCATGTAATACAAACGGTAACTGTACGAAAAGATGGAAAATGGCAATAGATTTCAACCGGTCACTCTGGTCATCATCAGGACCCAAACTGATCGTCATCATGATAGCCTAATGATGACCGGAATATCCAATTGAAATCTGTTGCCATTTCCATGTTTTTGTATGTTTATCGTCTGTATCATATACTGTTTAAGGGTATATTTGTTTGTTATAGACTTTAATGTTTCAATCCTGATTGAAAAAATTCTTATATCATGCTAATAAAAAAGCTTTTAAATGATTTCGTGAAAAATATATATGTAATATACAGGGTGTTTGGTAGTCAGTGTCAAAAAAATTAAGGGGTTATTATGCACACAAAATGCAACAAAAATACGCAAATTAGACACTTACATCTCAATCCACCTTCCAGTAGCACTCATTTGAATTTTTTTCAAAACTCTTGACATTGCCCTTAAAAATCGGATTTTTCTCGCCATTTACCAAACGTATCGAATTTTTTATGTCATTTTTAGAAAGTACATAAAATTTTATATCAGAATAAGTACAGTTTGTTCCAGTTAAGCCTTCTTAAAGCTTTGTAAAATCTACCCGAAATAAAAATTTTGGGAAATTTAAAAAAATAGCGCTATAACTTACTTAAGAACATTTTTTTATGCTTCAACCTACAAACTGTCAAATATCACCAAAACTTACCCACATTATAAGCTTTAAAATGATATACTACAAGTGACATTTCCTTTACGCCTACTGGGCGAAATCAGGCATTAAACATAATTATTGACCCTTTTTTTATAAATTCACCACCAACACCAACACCAATAATAAATACGAAGATAGAAGTTCTTCAAAGTTGGACCATAAAGGTTTGATTCCGACTGCCGGTACTTATTAAAACTAATATCGATGGAGTACCTTAGCTGCCTTAAGACTGCCCCTCAAGCCTTTTGTGGCAAATAATTGTTGCGAAAAAATTAGCAACTAAAAACAATTTATAAATTCATTATTTGCAATTAAAACAGATTTTATTAAAAATTATAACAAATTAGAAGTAGAAAATTAAAGTTAAATACATACTTAAAAAACACTACTCTTAAAAACTGAAACTTTAAAACTTAAAGATCTTGTTCAAACTGCCTGCCTCCACGTCTGATACATGCTCGAGACCTCTTTCTCATTGCACCAACTGTAACTTTAAAAGAAAGTTTTTCTCGCAACTTTTCTATAGCTGTTGTGATTCGGTGTCTCAGCTCTTCTTCATTTTCCACGGTTGTTGTGTATACTTCACTCTTTAGAAAACCCCAGACAAAGAAGTCCATGGGCGTTAGATCAGGTGACCTAGCTGGCCACGCGACGGGTCCGCCTCGACCAATCCATGTAGGGTAGTTTAGACTAAGCCAGACTCTCACCTCGTTTGTGAAATGTGGAGGAGCTCCATCATGCTGAAATATTATTTCGTCTCTTTGATTTTTATCCAGTACATCAAGGAGGGTAGGTAAGGTGTGCTGTAAGAAGTCCAGGTATGTTGGTCCATTCAAGGTATCTTCAAAGATATGGGGACCAATTAATTGGTCCCCTATGACTCCAGCCCAGACATTAACTCGGAAACGTCTTTGAAAAGCCCTTTCCTTAGTAGCTCTGGGGTTTCGTTCTGACCAGTGATGCATATTGTGACTATTAAAAATCCTCTCTCTGGTAAACAACGATTCATCTGACCACAAAATCTTTTTGAAGAAGCCATATTGTTCCATGTCACTATTCAGGAGCCACCGGCAAAACTGCACTCTTGGTCATTTTCTTCGAGGGCTTGAACTTGGCGAAAATGAAATGGATGGTATTGGTTTTTTTTTTTAAGACGTCCCAAACTTTCCAATTAGAAGTACCAATGTCTCTAGCAACTTCTCTAGTACTTATTCCGGGTTCGTTATGAACAGCATCAAGTATTAATTCGTCTGTCGCAACGCCATATACTGTACCCATTTCATTACGCTGTTTTTGTACGGTGCCAAAGTCCGCAAGCCGCTGGTGTAATCTCGAGAAAACTCTTGGACAAGGAATGCGCCGATTCGGGAAGCGACGTTCATATTCCCTGCTGGCGGCAAGAGCATTACCGTTACAAAAACCATACACGAAGTGCATATCAGCATTTTCTTGCGATGTGAATTCCATTGCAATCTTGGTTTCAATTACAAGAAATCCCAATATTAATTGACATTTCGAAGTCAAGTTTGTGCAAAATTGCTCAGAATACAAAGTCCTTAAAATGGTGAATGATACAACATAGACCAATGCAGTTTTTCTTATGGGTCCCATTAGGGACGCCTGGTAAATAAAATGAGTTTTTCAAACATATCTTTGTGGTTGGATCTGACACTCTTCAGTGGGGTTTAATAATTGAGAAAAAACTAAGACGCAAATAAAGGAATATGTATAACACCACTTCAGTTAATTGTTATCAGATAAGAAGACGTAAAACAGTAACACACTCACGACTCTGTCATGCTGAGAACGGATAAAGGCCTGCGACTTTAACATGGGTGTTTCACAAATATGTGACGGTTTGAGTTCTAAAACAGCTACAGTAGTTTTGTTATTTATATTTCTAGCCACTTCTGTGGCTGTCATATATGTAAGTAGTGATTAGTATCTTACAGTTTTGTTTTTCTATGTTGCATACATGCTGGTTTGTTTTTATGGGGAAAGTAAAGACTATTGTTGCAGGTCTTGGTCAAAAATATGCACAACACCAAACACGATGGACAGCACACCGGAGGCGGTGGGGAGGAACATTGGTAGATTACTGTTTATTTATGTATGTATAATGGATTAAAACTTAATTAGAGAAGCGATTAATTTCTTCAACTTCACAACACATAACTGGTATACTATTTGTAAATAGGTACCCTTTAGAACTTATTCTAAGTAACATAGATTTTATGTGCAAATACAAAGTATAATAACTTAAAGTCAAAGCTAAATGTCCATAGTTAAATTTTAATAGTTTGATAGTTATCTTTGAAAATGCCAAAATATAAAAAGCAAAACAAAACATAATAATGAAGGAAGGAAAAATGTTACATCTATGAAGAAAATTTTACTATAATGTTTTTTAATAGTTGAAAATTTAGTCTCTTAAATTTTCGTAAAATAATTTTACTACAGACGGAGTTTTAAAAAGTCGAGGGAAATGTTCTTTCGAGGAAGAGAATATATGGATTATAAAGTTTCAAAGCATGTTCTCTTCAAATATTAATCGACGAGGATAAAGAACGTGTGTTATATCTCTCATCACCAGAAATCCAATGTAACAGTGAGAGCATTTACAACTCTTAATTAATTGTAATATGTAACAACTTTTTAAACGTATTTTAATCGTACTATATTGTTTTTGTCAGTGTTTATGTTTAGTGAAAATTTGTAAAAAATCTATAACAACAAATTATAAATAAAAAAAAACTTAATTTGTCGATTGTTAAATTACTACATATTTTACTAGTCTAAATATTTTATTAATAATTGAAATTAAAATCCAGAGGAATTTTACTGTGTCCATGTGAAAGAACTTCTTAAGTCATTAAAAAGATCATTTGACATATAAACGCTGATTTCATTGTTTAATTGTAGCGACAAATTCAATAATACCATTTCAATTATTACAAAATAATCATTAAATTAAAGTCAATGTTTTGTAAATTGACATATTTAAACTATGTATTTGAATAAAAAGTCTTTGAAGTATATTAATCTCTAAACAAATCCACAGATATTTGAATAGGACAACAGTTTAGTAATATAAACATAAAATGTTGTCCATAATAGTGGTAATTTATTAAGTTCTGCATCACTAAGGGATATCCCCATATAAGCCACTAGTTTTCATTAAGTATGTTAACATTTAAAAGTATAATAATACGTACAAAAATTTCTGGAATACAGTTATTAAACAGAGGTTATGTTTACTAACATTTTTCTCGATAATTTAATTAAGATTTCCATCGAAACATCAACTATAGAAATAGTTGTAAACTGTATCAATCAACCCCAATAAAAACTAAATATGTATATTTTAATTTTATTGGCTCATTTTGTAGTGGCATAATTTGGTTTATTAAATCCCTTCATTTATGCCATGGCATTTACTCATGCTTTTTGAAGCTTCAATGCAGATGTTCCCTATTATATTATACACAATTAACTGTAATAATCTGTTATGCTAATGGTAATCGAAATCAATCAAAATGTAATAACTTAGCTATTTATGACGTCCCAGTTAAAATAAAATAAAATAAAAAACACATGATACGGTTTTTTATATTAGAGGTCATAAAAACGTATAAAAACCTATAAATACAACATTTCACACTGTACTGCAGTCATACCTTTGGCATTATCGAAAGGTCGATCGAAATTGGAAATTGAAGTTAATATTTAAAGATTTATTAAACAAAAACAATAATACTTGAAATGTTTGCTTTTTGTAAATTGACTTCAAAAGTCAACTCTATGAGTTCTTGGTTCAAATTTCATACTTTTCCATTAACTGTTTCAACTTAGTAAGTTGATTTAAGATGATGGTTGGAACTTACTCTTCTAAAGTTTCAGGGACTCAGAATTGCCAGGAGGTACATTATACATGTAACAATTGGATAAATGTTTCACGGTGTCATATTGGAATATTGAATAGTGAATTCAATGTTAAAAAATATATGTTTTTTTTTCAATAACTTGTTTATATTTTAAATTTGAACATATTTATTGGAAGTAGTTTTAAAAATCATTAACATTATTTTATTATAATTAAAATTCAGTTGATTTAAAAACATATTTTTCACCATGCTATAGGGTTTCTTAATCTCCTGTAGGAACAATTAAATTTTTAACGTTTAAAAGTAGAAATATATTTTGAAGAACTATCCTTTTAAAATTATGCTTATAATTGCTTTGTTCTAAAGTAAACATGCCCTTAAACATATCAAAAGTACGTGTACATGGCTGAAAGCTAAAAAGATTAATTTTATACTTAATTCCTTATTTCTATGGACAAACCTGTATAAAAACATGATAAAAGTAATGAACTGTTACAAAATCTAAATGAATTTTTATACTTGCGTAATAATGGTAAGCCGTCATCTAAAATTCTTTGAGCTATTATTTACAAAAATAGATGAACAGTTGAACTTTATATCTTGTAGATTTTACAGTGTGTCAGAAAATAAATGTTTCAGGATTTTGAGAGATGATACCTTGTACAAAATTAATGAAAAAGTTCCAATAAAGAGATGTCTTAAAATGCTTAGTCGATGCTTAAATTAGCCGATAGCTGCCATTTTGTTTGTTATACTAACTATTCTTCTTATTCCGTAATATTATATCAAGTTAAAATTGTACATGAATTAAATGCTCATTTTCTTTTTCTTATGTTTATTTTCAAATCAAATTTTTTTATTCAAATTTTTCAAAAACAATAAATTTCTTAACCCTCGAGAGGACGCTAAGCGGAGGAATCCTCCGGGTCAATATTTTTTGTTGTGGGAAATATTTATCTTTTGGTTGACAGCACTGTCCTTTTGTGTAGCTGTAGCCCCCCCCCTCACCATGTATTTGACGTACCCTTATCCCGCTTTCAGCGCCCAGGGTCAGTTTGGCTAGCGCTGTCCTGAGGTGCTGGACGATTCCTCCGTGAGCGTCCTTGTGTGTTTTGTGAACCCGGAGGAAGAGTCCGTGTGCGATCGTTTTTTATTTGGTTACCCGGAGGAAGAGTCCGTGTGCGATCGTTTTTTATTTGGTTATTTGTAATTGTTTAGGCTACAGTTGCCATTTTAGATTTGTTTTTAACTGAAGTACCTTTTTATTTTTCCATGTATAACTATTTGAATTGACTGTAGTATCTTTGTTATACCATTTAATTTATGGATTGCAGGAACACGTCATAGTCTAAATTATATACTCCCGAATGTGTAACTGATTGGGGTATCAGAAATTCGTTTAATGTCGGTAAAGTAGATCTCCTATATATATCACTTACTACATAGTGATTCCCAAGCGAGAACTAAACTTACCGACCTGTATTATTGAGAAAATTGCCAACATACTGGGAGTCGCGGATTACAGAAACACCCTTTTTAAGAAATTTTATAACATTAACCAATTGTGCCTTTATAAGTAAAGCGGTCTATCCACCGAGAGTAATTTCAATGTACAGTGTGTATCAGAAATTACCTCTCCAGACCGGAAGTCCCTGATGTCAAATACACACTCTGACTTTAAATATTTTTTTTAGTTTTACACGGTTTTTATGAAAACTTTACAATTTGATCTTGTACGCGTAATTTTAGCAGTTTATTGGATATTTGAGGTTGAAATTTAGATTTTCCTCATTCTTCTCTGAGCATTTTAGGTTAAGCAAAAATGTCTCGGCACAAAAATGTCTTAGACTCTTTTAAATGCGTTTCCAACAAAAATTGTCAGTTTGGTCCAAAATGTTTTTATATTAAATTTACAACATGACGGAGATTAATGAACATGTATTTAAATGTTTAGTAAAACTAATCACGTGATAATTGATGTTTTATGATGGTATATTATTTTAAATGAGGTTCTTAGACATTTACATGTTTGGTAAGTTCTGTTATATGTAAAATGTTCAGACATAATATATGTTAAATTTTCCCCAGTTAAAAAAATAAGGTCATGCTATTTTTTATTCTAAATCAGTATGATTTAAAATATTAAATTTTAAAGTTGCTTCAAAATTACGTCTAGTCACCTCTGTATTGAAATCAGTGTCAACCAACAGAGCAAAATAGGTTTACCTACAACGGCACATTTTTTTTTTTTTTTAAGTACAATTTTAAAAGAGGTGCAAGGGTGGTATGGGACACCCGGTTAGACAGTATCATATTTGCACGATAGCGCTCCCAAAAATTGGTTCTTTATTTAGGATGGCACTTAATTTCTAACGAACTTATTGCTAAGTGCATCATTGACTTTACCTGATAGCATGCTAATTTAAATTTTACAATTCAATAAAAAATTTAACTAAAATAGCAGATTACACAATTGATTTATTTAGTGCGTATAGGTTAACGTTTAATTTAAAAAGGTGGCAGTACAGTATTTTTATTTAAAATAAAAAGCTTTTCTATTTCCTGCCCCATAGAAAACTATCTGATTTCGAAATTTAGCGGCCAAATATTTTTACCCAAAATAAATATGACATTATTTGTTTCTACTCTAGCGGCCAAATTATAACATTTGAGGCAATCCTAGCGAACACCTTACAAGTTACTACAAGTTTTGTTCCATGAATTTTTGCCCTCCAGTCCGTTTAAATGTTTGTTTATTTTTGCGGGGAATTTTACCCCATGTAGACGTACTTTTACAACTACTATAATATTTTACTCATAACATTCACTTTGCGCATAGACATATCTTGCACAGTACCAATATCAATTAAATTATCAAACTTAAAAATTATCATGATGACTCCCGATATCACGTATTCTTTTTTTGACTGTTAGTCGGAACGAATTGCTATATCAAACAACTGATTGTTTTACTTTGATTGTTATTTACTGACCTGGTCCTACGGCTAAAACATACGTCCTTTTATGTTTATGGTAATTTTGATATTTTAACCATTATTTAACATACTTTTGTTAGTAACTACTGTATTATTGTATTTAGAAGCTTGAAGTTTTTTTTTATTTGCCCTTACAGTAATTTTTTAGGAAATTATGTAAATTTAAAAGTGTAACACTATTAAAAACTGAAATGAAGGAATTGTAATGAATGCCAATATTACATTATGTATTTATCAATGTATTCAATATTACTGGATCGTTATGTTATCCCCTGGAATTTCAACACAACTAATTGAAGGATAGTAACTGAATAGTATTTTTGTAAATAAAAGGGGTTTTTGGCAAGTTTTATCCACTTTGTTAAGATTTACAATTATTTTGTTTTAATGGAATTTTTCATTGTTTTTTATGATCTACTGCAAATTGTTATGCAGTTTATCCATTTAATTTTTTCATATATTTATTTATACGTATTTTATAATTTTAAGTAAATACTTATACAATACCTACATAATAAATTTATTCACAACTCCATTAGCCTTTATAGAATTCGGGGGGATTAGGAAGGGGGTTTGGGGAAAGAGTCTGTGAAAACGAGCCGTAGGCGAATATATTTTCATTACTTAGATTGAGTTAGTTGCATAAGTTCAAATTTAGGTTATTTCTGCAGTTGTGGGAGTTAATTTATGTTATAAATAAATGACAAACTCATTTATTTTGCTATTTTGCTCATTTACAAACTTTTATATTTATATGTATTCTGTTCATTATATGCGACTTAAACAACAATTAACGAATTCCTGGGCAACCCCTAAGGGGGCATGGGGGCGGAGCCCCCATCGAGCCGTAGGCGAGTATTTTTTATATAATCTGATAGTTCAGTTTTATACAAAATTTTTTTTATTTGTACCCCAAAACGTTGTTTTTACTATTTTCATACTATTTTACAAAACTGTTATTGAAAAATATTAAGTTTTAAGTAAAAAAAGTGAAATATGTTTTGTATAATCCATAATAGTTATAATTATTTTATTTGTTAAATTAACTTAACCATTCTTGCTCTGTCTTGCAAGGATATTGCGTGAAATCTATTTTAAAATAATTTTCTGTTTTTATTTCAAACAATAAGAGTATTTAGAATACATTTTGTGCATTTATTTAAAACCCGGAGGAAACCTCCTTGAGCGAGAGACGGCGTTTTAAATTTTAAGCGACCTCTGGAGGGTTAAAATTTTACAAAGTACAAACACATTGAAAAATTTATTCATATAAATATTTTACTCAGGGGAAAAAGTAAAAAAAAAAATCAATTATCTAACCATCTATGCCAAATTTGTAAGGATTTGACAAAAAATAACAGAAATATTGAGTTTTTATTATCACTTTTGTTTGCATAATCTATAATGCAAAATAAATGTTTTCATGCAGAAAGGTCGTAATAACTCCGTTATTTGTCATCACATCCTTACCTACGTGGCTTCACTAGTTAGATAATGTAAGAGAAATTTTTCACCTTTTATGTCTCTTGAGGAATTTTAAAAGAAACTACTTGTTTTCAGATATTTTGGCCACCATAAAAATTGCAAATTAGAAAATGATAAATTTTTTCTTAAAACAAGCATTATAGGACATTATAGAAACTTTTTATTTGTTTTTGCACAAGTAATAAACTACCAACATTGTAAAACATTTTTCTGACAACCTGTATACATTGCATACTGTAGATGCATCGCTACTGAAAACACCGCAGTTTAGGTGAACATTAATTTTAGTGGTTGGACTTAATTGTAAATGTGATGAGTGTGATGGATGTGATGAAGTGTGAACTGCATTATAAATGTAATGAATGTGATGGATCTGATGAAGTGTGAACTGCATTGTAAATGTGATAATTGTAATGGATCTTATGAAGTTTAAACTGCATTGTAAATGTGATGAGTGTGATGGACCTTATGAAGTGTGGACAGAATTGTAAATGTGATGAGTGTGATGGATCATAGAAGTGTGAACTGCATTGTAAATGTGATGAGCATGATGGATCTGATGAAGTGTGAACTGCATTGTAAAAGTGATGAATGTGATGGATCTGATAAAGTGTGAACTGCATTGTAAATGTGATGAGTTTGATGGATCTGATGTGAATAGTAAATGTGATGAGTGTAATGGATCCGATGAAGTGTGAACTAAATTGTAAATGTGATGAGTGTGATGGATCTGATGAAGTGCGAACTGCATTGTAAATGTGATAAGTGTGATGGATCATAGAAGTGTGAACTGCATTGTAAATGTGATGAATGTAATGGATCTTATGAAGTGTGACCTGAATTGTAAATGTGATGAGTGTGATGGATCTAATGAAGTGCGAACTGCATTGCAAATGTGATGAGCATGATGGATCTGATGAAGTGTGACCTGCATTGTAAATGTGATGAGTGTTATGGATCTGATTAAGTGTGAACTGAATAGTAAATGTGATGAATGTAATGGATCTTATGAAGTGTGACCTGAATTGTAAATGTGATGAGTGTGATGGATCTAATGAAGTGCGAACTGCATTGCAAATGTGATGAGCATGATGGATCTGATGAAGTGTGACCTGCATTGTAAATGTGATGAGTGTTATGGATCTGATTAAGTGTGAACTGAATAGTAAATGTGATGAGAGTAATGGATCCGATGACGTGTGAACTAAATTGTAAATGTGATGAGTGTGATGGATCTGATGAAGTGCGAACTGCATTGTAAATGTGATGAGCATGATGGATCTGATGAAGTGTGAACTGCATTGTAAATGTGATGAGTAAGATGGATCTGTTAGTGAACTGAATAGTAAATGTGATGAGTGTAATGGATCCGATGAAGTGTGAACTGAATAGTAAATGTGATGAGTGTAATGGATCTGATGAAGTGTGAACTGCATTGTATATGTGATGAGTGTGATGGATCTGATGAAGTGTGATCTGCATTGTAAATGTGATGAGTGTGATGGATCTGATGAAGTGTGAACTGCATTGTAAATGTGATGAGCATGATGGATCTGATGAAGTGTGAATTGCATTGTAAATGTGATGAGCATGATGGATCTGATGAAGTGTGAACTGCATTGTAAATGTGATGAGCATGATGGATCTGATGAAGTTTGAACTGCATTGTTAATGTGATGAGTGTGATGGACCTTATGAAGATTGAACTGCATTGTAAATGTGATGACTGTGGTGGATCTGATAAAGTGTGAACTGCATTGTAAATGTGATGATTGTGATGTATCTGATGAAGTGTGAACTGCATTGTAAATGTGATGAGTGTGATGGATCTGATGAAGTGTGAACTGCATTGTAAATGTGATGAGCATGATGGATCTGATGAAGTGTGAACTGCATTGTAAATGTGATGAGCATGATGGATCTGATAAAGTTTGAACTGCATTGTAAATGTGATGAGTGTGATAAATTTTGAGAGATGATTACTTGTACAAAATTAAAGAAAAAGTTCCAATAAAGAGATGTCCTAAAATGCTTAGTCGATGCTTAAATTAGCCGATAGCTGCCATTTTGTTTGTTATACTTACAATTCTTCTTATTCCGTAATATTATATCAAGTTAAAATTGTACATGAATTAAATGCTCATTTTCTTTTTCTTATGTTTATTTTCAAATCAAATTCTTTTATTCAAATTTTTCAAAAACAATAAATTTCTTAAAATTTTACAAAGTACAAACACATTGAAAAATTTAATCATCTAAATATTTTACTCAGGGGAAAATGTAAAAAAAATCAATTATCTAACCACCTATGCCAAATTTGTAAGGATTTGACAAAAAATAACAGAAATATTGAGTTTTTATTATCACTTTTGTTTGTATAATCTATAATGCAAAACAAATGTTTTCATGCAGAAAGGTCGTAATAACTCCGTTATTTGTCATCACATCCTTACCTACGTGGCTTCACTAGTTAGATAATGTAAGAGAAATTTTTCACCTTTTATGTCTCTTGAGAAATTTTAAAAGAAACTACTTGTTTTTAGATATTTTGGCCACCATAAAAATTGCAAATTAGAAAATTATAAATTTTTTCTTAAAACAAGCATTATAGGACATTATAAAAACTTTTTATTTGTTTTTGCACAAGTAATAAACTACCAACATTGTGAAACATTTTTCTGACAACCTGTATACATTGCATACTGTAGATGCATCGCTACTGAAAACACCACAGTTTAGGTGAACATTAATTTTAGTGATTAGACTCAATTGTAAATGTGATGAGTGTGATGGATGTGATGAAGTGTGAACTGCATTATAAATGTAATGAATGTGATGGATCTGATGAAGTGTGAACTGCATTGTAAATGTGATAATTGTAATGGATCTTATGAAGTTTAAACTGCATTGTAAATGTGATGAGTGTGATGGACCTTATGAAGTGTGGACAGAATTGTAAATGTGATAAGTATGATGGATCATAGAAGTTTGAACTGCATTGTAAATGTGATGAATGTAATGGATCTTATGAAGTGTGACCTGAATTGTAAATGTGATGAATGTGATGGATCTAATGAAGTGCGAACTGCATTGCAAATGTGATGAGCATGATGGATCTGATGAAGTGTGAACTGCATTGTAAATGTGATGAGTGTGATGGATTTGAACTGAATAGTAAATGTGATGAGTGTAATGGATCCGATGAAGTGTGAACTGAATTGTAAATGTGATGAGTGTGATGGATCTGATGAAGTGCGAACTGCACTGTAAATGTGATAAGTGTGATGGATCTGATGAAGTGTGAACTGCATTGTAAATGTGATTAGTGTGATTGATCTGATGAAGTGTAAACTGCATTGTAAATGTGATGAGTGTGATGGATCTGATGAAGTGTGAACTGCATTGTAAATGTGATGAGTGTGATGGACCTTATGAAGTGTGGACAGAATTGTAAATGTGATGAGTGTGATGGATCATAGAAGTGTGAACTGCATTGTAAATGTGATGAGCATGATGGATCTGATGAAGTGTGAACTGCATTGTAAAAGTGATGAGTGTGATGGATCTGATAAAGTGTGAACTGAATAGTAAATGTGATGAGTGTAATGGATCCGATAAAGTGTGAACTGAATAGTAAATGTGATGAGTGTAATGTATCTGATGAAGTGTGTACTGCATTGTAAATGTGATGAGTGTGATGGATCTGATGAAGTGTGAACTGCATTGTAAATGTGATGAGTGTGATGGATCTGATGAAGTGTGAACTGCATTGTAAATGTGATGAGCATGATGGATCTGATAAAGTTTGAACTGCATTATAAATGTGATGAGTGTGATGGACCTTATGAAGTGTGGACAGAATTGTAAATGTGATGAGTGTGATGGATCATAGAAGTGTGAACTGTATTGTAAATGTGATGAATGTAATGGATCTTATGAAGTGTGAACTGAATTGTAAATGTGATGACTGTGATGGATCTGATGAAGTGTAAACTGAATTGTAAATGTGATGAGTGTGATGGATCTGATGAGGTGCAAACTGCATTGTAAATGTGATAAGCATGATGGATCTGATGAAGTGTGAACTGCATTGTAAATGTGATGAGTGTGATGGATCTGATAAAGTGTGAACTGAATAGTAAATGTGATGAGTGTAATGGATCCGATGAAGTGTGAACTGCATTGTAAATGTGATGAGTGTGATGGATCTGATGAAGTGTGAACTGCATTGTAAATGTGATGAGTATGATGGATATGATGAAGTGTGAACTGCATTGTAAATGTGATGGATCTGATGAAGTGTGAATGAATTGTAAATATGATTAGTGTGATGGATCTGATGATGTGTGAACTGCATTGAAAATGTGATGACTGTGATTGATCTGATAAAGTTCGAACTGACTTGTAAATGTGATGAGTGTAATGGATCTGATGAAGTGTGAACTGAATTGTAAATATGATGAGTGTGATGTATCTGATAAAGTGTGAACTGCATTGTAAATGTGATGATTGTGATGGATCCGATGAAGTGTGTACTGCATTGTAAATGTGATGAGTGTGATGGATTTGATGAAGTGTGAACTGCATTGTAAATGTGATGAGTGTGATGGATATGATGAAGTGTAAACTGAATTGTAAATGTGATGACTGTGATGGATCTGATGAAGTGTGAACTGAATTTTTTTTCAAGTTCAAGTTCAAAAATCTTTTATTTTCCAAAGAATTTACAAATTGCCTTTTTGGCCATGTGCTCATAGGCACGCGTGGCCAACAATATACAATTTTCAATTAAAATTGCTATTATATGAATTGTCCTGAGTCAACAATTTTAAAGAAAACAAATTTTTTACAAATATTACATAACAAATAAACCAAATGACATATAATAGCATACCTTAATCATAATAAACAGAATAATAACCTGCTATTCTGTCACACATAATTTTCTAATACTAGGCTAGACAATACACATAGCTTACAATTATATTTACCAAACATTAAACTATCTCTAAATCAAATATCATCTTTCTAATACACTTTAAATTGAAATTTTAGCTGTTTGAGGAATGATATTACAAAATTTATTGAACAGGAGAGTAGAACAATAAAAGCATTGTTTTCTACTGGTTTCCTTCATATAAGGTGGAAATGACACCATAAGTGGGTTTGCGGTTCTAGTCGCGCGTCTGATCTCTATTGGAATATATAAATTAAAATTCTTTTTAATGTACATCAATATTGAATAGATATAAATTTGACGGAAATTTAAAACATTTAAAAACTTAAACAAAGGTTCTGAATGTGCATATTTACTTGTACAACACACAGTACGTAACGCTAGTTTTTGTGCCACTGGTTTAAGAATTTCGTCAAATGTACCACCCCAGTGAACTATTTCATATTTAAGTGTGGCTTCGAACCAAGATAAGTAGAGAATTCTCAAATCAATAGGAGTTAAGTAACTTCTCATGAAATATAAATTGGAACTAATTTGTCTGAGCTTTTTAACAACATAATCAACATGTGAACTCCAACATAAGTCAGCATCAATATGTACACCAAGATATTTTACAGTGTTAACAATTTCTATTTTATCACAACAGCACCTATAAATATACAGTGGAGAATGACACTTTAACAATAAATCCCTTTTTATAATTTCTGTTGAAAATGGCTTATATGAAAAAATTATAGCATTTGACTTCTTAGTATTAATTAATAATCTATTGTTTATAATCCAATTTGACACCTGTTCCAAATCTTTATTAATTTTATTTTTTAGAATAACATAATTATTTGCAGAAGAAATAAACGAAGTGTCGTCAGCAAAAGCAAATATTTTGGAATTCAATTGTAACGAAAGTAAATCATTAATAAAAATAATAAATAAAATAGGCCCAAGAACGCCTCCTTGGGGTACCCCGCATCTAACAGGCATAATATCACTGTGAACATGATTTATTTTCACCTTTTGAAATCTATTACATAACAATGATGTAAACCAATTTAGTGCAATGTTACGAATTCCATACATTTCAAGCTTATACAGTAATATATTCAAATCAACAAGGTCAAACGCCTTAGTAAAATCCAAATATACACCCACAGTCGGTTTCCTGACATCAATATTATCAACGATTTCACTTATATGCCTTTCTATTGCCAGATCCATACAATTATTTTTTAAAAAGCCATATTGGTTTTGAAAAAAACAAGGAATTATTAACAAAGTGGTTTATCAGTTTAAATTTAACGCAGTTTTCTAATATTTTAGCAAGTGAATTATGTAATGAAATAGGCCTATAATTATTGATAATTTTAGGGTTACCATTCTTAAATATAGGCACAACTAAAAACACTTTTAACAAATCTGGAAATATACCTAAAGAAATAGACAAATTTACAATATGTATCAGAAAAAAAAAAACAATGCAGTTAATATAATGGTAACAATCGATATTCCATCAGTTCCAACTGAATTTGTATTTTTCATCTTAAAAATCATATCAATTAGCTCAACTTCTGTTATTACATCAAACACAAACACATTATCAGGTAGGAATTGTAAATGTGATGAGTGTGATGGATCTGATGAAGTGTGAACTGAATTGTAAATGTGATGAGTGGGTTGGATCTCATGAAGTGTGAACTGAATTGTAAATGTGATGAGTGGGTTGGATCTCATGAAGTGTGAACTGAATTGTAAATGTGATGAGTGGGTTGGATCTGATGAAGTGTGAACTGAATTGTAAATGTGATGAGTGTGATGGATCCGATGAAGTGTGAACTGAATTGTAAATGTGATGAGTGTGATGGATCCGATGAAGTGTGAACTGAATTGTAAATGTGATGAGTGTGATGGATCTCATGAAGTGTGAACTGAATTGTAAATGTGATGAGTGTGATGGATCCGATGAAGTGCGAACTGCACTGTAAATGTGATAAGTGTGATGGATCTGATGAAGTGTGAACTGCATTGTAAATGTGATTAGTGTGATTGATCTGATGAAGTGTAAACTGCATTGTAAATGTGATGAGTGTGATGGATCTGATGAAGTGTGAACTGCATTGTAAATGTGATGAGTGTGATGGACCTTATGAAGTGTGGACAGAATTGTAAATGTGATGAGTGTGATGGATCATAGAAGTGTGAACTGCATTGTAAATGTGATGAGCATGATGGATCTGATGAAGTGTGAACTGCATTGTAAAAGTGATGAGTGTGATGGATCTTATAAAGTGTGAACTGAATAGTAAATGTGATGAGTGTAATGGATCCGATAAAGTGTGAACTGAATAGTAAATGTGATGAGTGTAATGTATCTGATGAAGTGTGTACTGCATTGTAAATGTGATGAGTGTGATGGATCTGATGAAGTGTGAACTGCATTGTAAATGTGATGAGTGTGATGGATCTGATGAAGTGTGAACTGCATTGTAAATGTGATGAGCATGATGGATCTGATAAAGTTTGAACTGCATTGTAAATGTGATGAGTGTGATGGACCTTATGAAGTTTGAACTGCATTGTAAATGTGATGAGTGTGATGGACCTTATGAAGTGTGGACAGAATTCTAAATGTGATGAGTGTGATGGATCATAGAAGTGTGAACTGTATTGTAAATGTGATGAATGTAATGGATCTTATGAAGTGTGAACTGAATTGTAAATGTGATGACTGTGATGGATCTGATGAAGTGTAAACTGAATTGTAAATGTGATGAGTGTGATGGATCTGATGAGGTGCAAACTGCATTGTAAATGTGATAAGCATGATGGATCTGATGAAGTGTGAACTGCATTGTAAATGTGATGAGTGTGATGGATCTGATAAAGTGTGAACTGAATAGTAAATGTGATGAGTGTAATGGATCCGATGAAGTGTGAACTGCATTGTAAATGTGATGAGTGTGATGGATCTGATGAAGTGTGAACTGCATTGTAAATGTGATGAGTATGATGGATATGATGAAGTGTGAACTGCATTGTAAATGTGATGGATCTGATGAAGTGTGAATGAATTGTAAATATGATTAGTGTGATGGATCTGATGATGTGTGAACTGCATTGAAAATGTGATGACTGTGATTGATCTGATAAAGTTCGAACTGACTTGTAAATGTGATGAGTGTAATGGATCTGATGAAGTGTGAACTGAATTGTAAATATGATGAGTGTGATGGATCTGATAAAGTGTGAACTGCATTGTAAATGTGATGATTGTGATGGATCCGAGGAAGTGTGTACTGCATTGTAAATGTGATGAGTGTGATGGATCTGATGAAGTGTGAACTGCATTGTAAATGTGATGAGTGTGATGGATATGATGAAGTGTAAACTGAATTGTAAATGTGATGACTGTGATGGATCTGATGAAGTGTGAACTGAATTTTTTTTCAAGTTCAAGTTCAAAAATCTTTTATTTTCCAAAGAATTTACAAATTGCCTTTTTGGCCATGTGCTCATAGGCACGCGTGGCCAACAATATACAATTTTCAATTAAAATTGCTATTATATGAATTGTCCTGAGTCAACAATTTTAAAGAAAACAAATTTTTTACAAATATTACATAACAAATAAACCAAATGACATATAATAGCATATCTTAATCATAATAAACAGAATAATAACCTGCTATTCTGTCACACATAATTTTCTAATACTAGGCTAGACAATACACATAGCTTACAATTATATTTACCAAACATTAAACTATCTCTAAATCAAATATCATCTTTCTAATACACTTTAAATTGAAATTTTAGCTGTTTGAGGAATGATATTACAAAATTTATTGAACAGGAGAGTAGAACAATAAAAGCATTGTTTTCTACTGGTTTCCTTCATATAAGGTGGAAATGACACCATAAGTGGGTTTGCGGTTCTAGTCGCGCGTCTGATCTCTATTGGAATATATAAATTAAAATTCTTTTTAATGTACATCAATATTGAATAGATATAAATTTGACGGAAATTTAAAACATTTAAAAACTTAAACAAAGGTTCTGAATGTGCATATTTACTTGTACAACACACAGTACGTAACGCTAGTTTTTGTGCCACTGGTTTAAGAATTTCGTCAAATGTACCACCCCAGTGAACTATTTCATATTTAAGTGTGGCTTCGAACCAAGATAAGTAGAGAATTCTCAAATCAATAGGAGTTAAGTAACTTCTCATGAAATATAAATTGGAACTAATTTGTCTGAGCTTTTTAACAACATAATCAACATGTGAACTCCAACATAAGTCAGCATCAATATGTACACCAAGATATTTTACAGTGTTAACAATTTCTATTTTATCACAACAGCACCTATAAATATACAGTGGAGAATGACACTTTAACAATAAATCCCTTTTTATAATTTCTGTTGAAAATGGCTTATATGAAAAAATTATAGCATTTGACTTCTTAGTATTAATTAATAATCTATTGTTTATAATCCAATTTGACACCTGTTCCAAATCTTTATTAATTTTATTTTTTAGAATAACATAATTATTTGCAGAAGAAATAAACGAAGTGTCGTCAGCAAAAGCAAATATTTTGGAATTCAATTGTAACGAAAGTAAATCATTAATAAAAATAATAAATAAAATAGGCCCAAGAACGCCTCCTTGGGGTACCCCGCATCTAACAGGCATAATATCACTGTGAACATGATTTATTTTCACCTTTTGAAATCTATTACATAACAATGATGTAAACCAATTTAGTGCAATGTTACGAATTCCATACATTTCAAGCTTATACAGTAATATATTCAAATCAACAAGGTCAAACGCCTTAGTAAAATCCAAATATACACCCACAGTCGGTTTCCTGACATCAATATTATCAACGATTTCACTTATATGCCTTTCTATTGCCAGATCCATACAATTATTTTTTAAAAAGCCATATTGGTTTTGAAAAAAACAAGGAATTATTAACAAAGTGGTTTATCAGTTTAAATTTAACGCAGTTTTCTAATATTTTAGCAAGTGAATTATGTAATGAAATAGGCCTATAATTATTGATAATTTTAGGGTTACCATTCTTAAATATAGGCACAACTAAAAACACTTTTAACAAATCTGGAAATATACCTAAAGAAATAGACAAATTTACAATATGTATCAGAAAAAAAAAAACAATGCAGTTAATATAATGGTAACAATCGATATTCCATCAGTTCCAACTGAATTTGTATTTTTCATCTTAAAAATCATATCAATTAGCTCAACTTCTGTTATTACATCAAACACAAACACATTATCAGATTTAGCCATATCAGGTAGGAATTGTAAATGTGATGAGTGTGATGGATCTGATGAAGTGTGAACTGAATTGTAAATGTGATGAGTGGGTTGGATCTCATGAAGTGTGAACTGAATTGTAAATGTGATGAGTGGGTTGGATCTCATGAAGTGTGAACTGAATTGTAAATGTGATTAGTGGGTTGGATCTGATGAAGTGTGAACTGAATTGTAAATGTGATGAGTGTGATGGATCCGATGAAGTGTGAACTGAATTGTAAATGTGATGAGTGTGATGGATCCGATGAAGTGTGAACTGAATTGTAAATGTGATGAGTGTGATGGATCTCATGAAGTGTGAACTGAATTGTAAATGTGATGAGTGTGATGGATCCGATGAAGTGTGAACTGAATTGTAAATGTGATGAGTGGGTTGGATCTCATGAAGTGTGAACTGAATTGTAAATGTGATGAGTGGGTTGGATCTCATGAAGTGTGAATTGAATTGTAAATGTGGTGATTGTGATGGATCCGATGAAGTGTGAACTGCATTGTAAATGTGATGAGTGTGATGGATCTGATGAAGTGTGTACTGCATTGTAAATGTGATGAGTGTGATGGATCTGATGAAGTGTGAACAAAATTGTAAATGTGATGATTGTTATGGATCCGATGAAGTGTGAACTGAATTGTAAATGTGATGATGTCACAGTGAGAGACAGAGCGAACAATGTCAGTAGTACTGTGGCACTGAGCACAGTGGAGGTAACGGAGCACTGGAGCACTGGAGCACTGGAGCACTGGAGCACTGGAGCATTGGGGCAGTCGTCCGATCACCGCGAAGTCCGGAGGGAGAGTGAACGAACAAATACAGAAGCTGTGGGTTATGAAAAGGGTGCGGGGTCGTAAATAGTATGCAGCGGCATGACGGGTGATTAACATTGGCTATTATACTCAACTTGAATCTCAGCGTATGCATAGAGTGTAGAGGTTCATTGAAAGTAAGTCAACAACGCGAGAGTGACAACATTTCAGAACCAACTACGGCCATTCGGGGACAAACCAGGATTTTAAATTGTGCAAAGTCACCCATTACATTTATTTCAATATAGAGAAAAAGGTATGATAACTCATGCCGTAAGAGAACCACTTTAAGACAGTTTGCTTATGTCGAAACATTAGTCAACTCTTTTGGTAACCCATAAATATTTAACACATTAAACGAAGTCACAAGTCCCTTGTACATCTCTTCAAAGGTGTAAGCATTTGCTGAAAATTCAACCACAGCCTCACGTCGCATGCCGCACACTCTTTTACATAGAAGCGATTCGTGCGTAGAAACCCCAACAAACAACGTCATATTAGTTTGACCACATTAGCTTGTCTGCTCGAACACATACACTGAACATTTGCGCTGACAAAAAATCAAGATGGTGGCGAAAGGATATCGTCTCTATACCATGGACTGCGGCTACACCGAACAAAAAAAACTCAAATTGGCGGCGTAGGAATCCGGTTGAAGGTACCGGCTACGCGCATTTAACTCGTACTCACCCAGAAAATAGTGTATTTTCGAACTAAGTTGAAATTACGAGGTTATATTTACAAAGTAAGTAATATGTGTTTACATTCTTTTTATTTACAAACATTGTTTTTCATAACGTTTTAATCTTCACTATTCAGCGTATAAAATTAATACGTAAGGAAACAGCTTACTTCATTCCTAGAATTCAAAAAAAATATTCCAGCTGATTTTTCAGTCCACGGAAAAAGGAAGGTTTTTGGTACTACTGAGAGGACAAAAACAGGCTGATTTCGTGCAGAATGATAGAAAATAAATTATTTTCTTTTGTGAAAACACAAGAAATACAAATGCTAAAAAATATATATTTTTCACACTTTTATTTTGGGTATACCTCTGTCTGCCTATATTGGGTATTTTCAAGAAATGCTTAAGCGTAGTTGGGAGGAAATTTCCTTCTCTTTCAGATTGTCAACCTCTATTTGGTCGATTTCCTCATCATCTATAAGTTATTTGCAAAAAAAGATAAGTAACCTCCTAATTTTTAGTCGTGGGAAAATACTGAGTTAGAGATATCTTTGTTAAACTTTGTAAAACATAAAGCCGCGTCCGCACTGGTCCGCATTGTGTTTAGCTTTTTTACTGGCATAGCTTGATAAAATTTTGTATGTAAATTCTCTAGATAGGGTTTAAGTAATATTTGCTTTCAACACCAATATGGCGGCAAATATTCATGGGGTATAAGGGGAAAGTTTTAAAGGGCCGAATATTAATACAATTTGATATTTATCTTACCTAACCATCACATTTCCTAAAAACAAACATTTTTAACGACATCCCATGGCAGCAAACGTACATATTCATTTCTATAGTGTTTATGGGAAAAACACAAAATCTTAAATTGCTTTGGAAATTCGTTGAGTACGCAGGTCTGCTGTGACGGAGGTATTTATATTGGCCTTCACCATAAAGAGCCTACTTACCATGATGAAACATGCTCTTGCCTCTGCTAAACATGACACCAGACATTTATATTAAATCAAAATAAAAAAAATCTTAATTAATTATGGTTCTAATTTTTTGTTTGTTTAATTATCCATGTTTTATGACATTTTACAGTCTTTGACATCATATCTAAGAACAATCACCTTTTTTTCAATTAAAAAATTGATTTTATTTACGTCAAAATGAAATCCACAAACATCAAATACTAGGACTATAAATAAAAAATTAATTATTAAAACTTATGAAGCGGGACTAAGGTAATAAATTGGCTGATACGTGGTGATCAGTTACGTTTATTAAAATGCCGTAGAAGGTAAACTAAAGTATGAAATCGTTTGTTAAAAAATATGGTGAGAGGCAAAAATAGATTTGGTTTCTTTGGACAAAGTCGATTTTCATAAGGGGTGTGCGATAACTGCTTTTTGAAGTCTAGTATAGTCGAAATAACTTAGATGTTTCGAGCTTTTTTCAAACATTGGTTTACCAAAAAATCAGTTTTATTAAATATAGTATATTTAATAACAATAAATTGGGCCTGATAAAGTTTTTTTCGTGAAAGATAATAATATATGTTGTAATTATCTGTGTATGTATTCCAGATTTCTTAAAATGACAAATGTTCAAAATATAAATACTAAATTAAGAAAACTTATTTAGACTGTCTTTCTATCACTCATAATTTACTATTTTTTACCTTTCATTTAGTTAAAACAAAAGTACAAATTTCATTAATATGAATGAAACAAAAATACAGTATGAAAATTTGTATATATAAAATAATAAGGGATATAATATTTTATTGTAATGATTTAAATTTACAAACCATACTCAGCTCAGACAAAGGTGCAAATGAAGATGATGAAGATAATGATGGTAATGAGCGTTATGTAGTAATAAAGACAAAATTTAATTTTAAATGGAAAATGTATTTATTACTCAATTACTAAGCATATTGGAAATATGTAATTGGTGGTCATTGAGGACCTCTATATATCGAATACGGCCAAAAATCACCTTGATATAGTGAACTTCTGTATATCGATGACTTTGAATTACAAAGGTTTGACATTCTTCTTGAGGTTCGATGTAGGCTGTCGAGGTTGCATGCAATAACCAAACTTTGTAGCTTTTCTTCAATAAATGAGATAAAAATAGTTATTTGTGCTTCTAGGGACTGAAGTACAATGTTTCCTCCCTGACTATATGTACAAAGTCAGTAATCTGCCTTGTTTACATTTCTAGTATTTACAAAGAATGTCCTTTATAACGTTTGAATTTAATAACTCTGTACCTCAAATGTAATGAATGAATAATAATATACTCAGCAAACAGCTGACTTTTCAGTCGTAGGACCTAAAAATAGTTCAGCTGGTTTTTCAGTTATAGGACGAAAAGAAACGGTTTTGGTATTATTTTGAGAACAAAAAACAAGCTGATTTCGCGCAGAATGACAAAATAGTTTTAGTGCTTCTAGGGACTAAAGTACAATGTTTTCTCCCTGAGGGGAAAGTGTTGTCGCCAGAAGGCGAAGACGTGGGCGACAATTTCCTTGAGGGAGAAAAGTAGCCTACTTTAGTCACAATATTTTTCCTCCACCTACACGAATAACATTTAGGCCTAATAGGACTACCGTACATAATTTAACTTTACCTTCATTTGATCCCTTGCTCCATCAAGCTGGATCAGGCACGTCAGCATAAAAAACACAGGGTAGGCCATATCACTTTTAAATAACACGAAAAAGACAAAATATAGTTTAAGCATAGTCAAAAGTTTTACACTTATGTTTTGGACTTCTTAGGTTAATACCCTACCCAAACGAAATGTAAACAAACACCTACACTGCCACGGCCATCTCTAGTACTAGAGATGCTGCTCACTGCTGACAGCTGCTACTAGCCAACAATGGGTCACGAAACAAATACAAGCAACAGCTGACTGTGGCTCATGTTCTTTTTAATCTCTCTTTTAATTTTATTATTATGTAACTAACTTTAGCCCCGTGGTACGAAAAAACTTGAGTTTTCCCTAGATAGAAAAATTAAGTATTTAAGTCACATGGGATAGAAATTAGTACTTTACTACTCTATTCCAAGGAGTAAAATACGGCTTTAGATAGTAGGTGGAGGCAAAATATGAATCTGGTCGTGGGATACATTTATTTATGGGATACAATAACTACCTATTGAGTTAGGTCGCCATTTCAATAAAGGTATTAAAAGTATTAAAGGTATTAAAGGTATTTCCTATTTACAAATATGTGTATGATTTTTATTTATTTATTTTTGAAATGTCTTCCAGAAAAAAAATTCAAACCTATTTCCAATTTTGGATACTAGAAAAAGAATTCACATCAGGACAGGTTGCTTCTCGTATTCGGTCTTTTATTCACCTTTATATACATACACGAAATCAAAATTCGTTCCTCTTCTTTCGTAAACTTGACATCAGATAAGAAAAAAAACATACAATTTTTCGATTATAACCTAAATTTAATTTTATACGGAAAGAATATTTCATTTAAAGCGACAGTGTCGCGATTTTTGGGATGCGAGCCATTACCCACACTAATTTTGCCAAACGTGAGTAGATAGAAAAGGGAGTTATGAGGACACCTCATACTTCCCACGATCTCGAGGTCTGCAAAACGTAATTTTTGGCCCTTCTAATGAAATGTACTATTAAACACCACTTACTTTACAATAGGATCAAATTGTGCAATTGTCTTCCATTAATTTAGCAAAAAAATAACCGTATTCAAAATTAAATGACATGTATTTTATGATTTAATTGCAAATCGCATCAATCTCTTTGCTCCCTCATAGTAAATAGCTTCAGCTTAGAACAACATTTAAAGGATTAAAAAATATAGAGATCTTAATTCAACACCCTTTATTTACTAAACGCAAAATGGAAATTTTGCAACGTACGTTTACAGACGTTACAGCAACTTACTCATTTCTTAGGGTTAGCTACCACCCCTGCAAAGAGTAACCGTTCTTTTTTACTATCATGAATTAAGTAGATAAATGGAGAATCAATGTAGACCTTAGAAAAACATGGGGCTGCTTTGTTGGCATTAATGACAGTAGCAGCCGCCGCCACCGTGCCGTTCTCATGCACATTTACTCTCGCTCCATGTGCGACACTCTCTATGGTCAAAAGAGGTCCGGACTCAACAAGATTGGACAGGTTCAGATCATTATGGAGAAGGTCAGACAACCCCATAGAACTTAATATCTGAAAAATATGGACTCATTATTAGTATAGTATAATAAAGAAACTATTATTATTATCAATTTTATTATTATATGACGCATTTGTACCTCATATGATCATTTTAATAGATCTCTTGGTACATAAGTGAAATGAAAATGAAAAATAACATAAGAAATTTGTTGTATTCCTCTAAGCTTATAAATAATGTATTTCTAAAAAAATATTGGTTTATTTTTAAAAAGTTGCAAAGTCTTATTTCCTTTTTGAGGTGTATTTTTTTCAGATTCTGTAGGTGTGTGCATGAAGTAGTAGTGTCAAGATGCATTATAGGGATTGACTAAATAGAATAGTATTTGGATCTTAAAGCACTACAATTGTACCAAGATTTCAACTGAGAATTTAAAAATATTCTTTCTATAGATTTGGCTGAGGCAAAGATATGAAACCGTATTAATTTCTTTTAGTTATAAAAAAATCTACAAAAGATAAAGTTTAAAGGCCCATTAATTATAATTAATGGGCCTTTATAATTAATGTTATCATATTAATAAGATAGTTTCCTCCAAACACTACCCACGGAGAAACTTAAAATCCACATACATTTTAATGTAAAATATATTAAACTTTCACTGTAGTTATTTAATAGGCCTACTAGTATTTTGGTGGTGAGAAAAAGAAAATATTGGGAAAAGCCTTAAATGAATAGCCTTTAAAAATTAAAGTAACTCAAAGCCATTCGGTTGTCCGAAAAATAAAATGAGGATTTAAAAATGTAAAGAATGAGTTAGCTGCAACATTAAAACAATTTGTTAATCGCATAATATTTCATTCGTTAAATTTATTTATAGCCTTCTTTAGCAGCCTGCGTTATATTCAGTCCTACATGGCATATTATGGTAGTTAACTACTTATAATAGTTACATAAAAGAATTTCTGGAGTTCATGAAAAATATGATGTTGGCGGGCTGGCCAGTTGATACAAGTAAAATTTCAATCTTGTAGCTCGAATATGAATGACACTGATTTGACAAACGAAGGAAGTGATCGACATGTTATTATTCATGCCAGTTTAATTATTTGTTAAAACCTTCAGGAAGAAAATAAAATAAATTGAATAATCATAACAAAATAATAGTAGTAGTTTTAATCACTAGGAGCAAAAGTGGGTCTTTGTGGTCGCAATCGTGTTTTGAAAACGAGGTACAGCCGAGTTTTTAAAAACGATTAAGCATGAAAAAGACACTTTTTCTCCGATTGATGAACAAAGTTTTTTTTTATCATAATGCGAAATCAGACTTTTTATCGTTGAAAATATTAACTATAAAGTTGCATATTCGAGGCTATATTTACAAAGTAAATTATATGCAGTGTTTACATTTCTGTTATTTACAAATAATGCTCTTTATAACATTTAAATTTCAAAATTCTTCTCATCAACATTAATAAATCAATAATAATGCACTTAGCAAACAGATGACTTTTCAGCCCTTGGACCTAAAAAATTCTCCAGATGATATTTCAGTCCTAGGACAAACAAGAATCGGTTTTAGTATTATTGAGAGAACAAAAAACAGGCTGATTTCGTGCAGAATGATAAATAAACTATTATCACAAATTTATAATTATTTACCGGCTTGAGATCAAAGCTCGAATTAATTTCAAACTTGGGCAACAGCAAATCAGTCCCACACGGGGTTTGTTTATGTATTTTAACGAGTAAATCGTTGATTGCAGCATGTGACAGTTTCTTCACCAGCTCTTGCAGTGGTGGGGCAGATCCCTTCTTTGGCAGCGTCGTCGGCATGATAATGATCATCGACACATCTGACTCAAAGGACCCCGGCTTGGTCTTGTAAGGCAAAGATATAACCTGGGCTTGAAGGCTCTGGTCCACCACTTAAAAAAATAACAATATTTTCACTTAAATTAGTAAAAATTATATTTGATAATGGAAAATAAGGTATAGAAAATATAGGAATAGCTACTTACTTAGTTTACTTAGATTATTCAACACCACTTTAGATAAATATTATATATTTTTCCAATGAATATTTGTATTTTGTGTACAATGTATATTTTTGAGTTCGGTTATATTCTTAGTTATTATTGTGTAACTATGCTGTTTATTTTTATGTGTCTATCAACGCCAGTGGCATTTTTTTTAACGTTTTGAAGGAGAACGGTCCAAACCCCAGTCTTGGTACTATCTAACATCGACCAGTTGTTAGAAAGCATCATTAAGTAATATGCCAATGACAAATGGCAGCTGGGTCCGGAATCGATCTTTTAAAAATCTACTAACTTTTCTCAGGATCGAACCGGCAACCTTTGGATTTAAAGGTGAGCACGATAATCACTCAGCTACCCAGCCAGTTAAGTTGACGTGCTATCTGCAGAAGAACACAGAAATTAAGAATGTAAAAAATATATTTTCATGAAATATATTTAATATTTATATGTTATAAATATATAAATATAAATTTACTTGCACTTCCGTGTATTTAAATTTAGAAACCACTCTTTTCTCTCGGTTCAAGTGCAAACTACAAAAAGTAAGTGATATATTCATATTTATAATACACGATTTAATAACCATTTTAGACCTGAACAACATAGACTAAACACTTATCAAAATTTACCTTCCTATGCCGGAGCTAATTTTTTCATCGTTTACAAGAAAATATCAAACAAGAGCAAAATTATTTTAATTTTAAAAATAAATTAAAAGCTTTCCTTAAACCAAAAGCATTTTACAATGTTAAAGAATTTATGGAACACTAGAAAATTTGAATTAATTAACTAATTAGATCAAAAGATATTATAAGTTAGATTAATTTGATTGTAGATTAGAGTAAATTTATATGTTATTTTTTTATTTTACAATTTATTCATTGTAATCTCTTATTGTATGTATTTAAGGAAAATTTTATATATTCTCTTTATTTTTGTTGCCAACAATCGGATGTTGTAATGTTGTAAATTATTATTATATAAAGTTGTGTCAAAATGCAGACAGAATTTTTTGAAGTAGAAAGGATATTCCCTCATATTTAATTTTTTCTGATATTTTAAAAATATTAGTCTATCTAGTGGTCTTACATAATAATGACAACGTATACAGTTACCTTTACATCCTCCTATTTCCTGCCATAATATCCCTTTAAAAACATTTACTATACATACTCTGTCAGTTAGACTTTCTTATATTGACGTTGCTTATGTAAACAAAACATTGTTAAAAAAAACTCGAACCAGTATAAACCTTTTAAATTGTTTCCTAAAAAATGATTTAATTAAAAACTTACTTGACTTAAAAATATCTTGGTCTTTAACTGGTTTCATGAGTTGAGCTCGTACAGTAGCACCGTCGTTCAGTGTGAACGGCAACGCGTGTGTGCCTCCAATTAACGGGAACACCCATTCTGCTTTGAAATAACAGGCGTTTATCTGTCCAAACACGTTGATATTAGATTATTGAAATATAGCTATTATTTCTGATAGTTAATGTCAGAAAAAGTTAATTTTCAGGTATAGGCCTTGTTCCTTTCCATCTACTAACACTAGTTTTCCAGTACAAAATTTTTCCTTCATCTGTAATAATACATTTATTTCATGTCATAACATTTTACTATGCAAATATTTTAGATAAAATTACTTAAAAGTTTAGATTGAATTTTTCTTTGTAAAGAACAAGTCCATCACCTAGAAAGCCTATACCAGGGATCGACCAGTAGTCTTTCAGCCTTTATTTCTATGTAAATAATGTTACTAAGACCTTTTGACAAAAATTTACTCAAAACAAAATGAAATTTATGAAACAATAACCATTATAGTAAAGATAACCTTAAAATTGATAAAAAATAAATAAGCTTTAATTAATTTTTTAGCATAGCCAAAGGAAAATCAGAAACTTTTGCCAATGGATATATATTTTAGTTTCCTTCCACTATGAAACAGTAAAACTATTTTAAAATCCCACCAAAACAATTCAAAAAAATATTTTTATAAATATAAGTGTAAAATAAAAACATTACACAAATCTATTTGTACGTTATACTATCCTCAATACAAGTATAGCTGATGATCTAATAGCTTTTGAATTATTCTGACAAATAATAAATTTGACAGTTAAAGAATAATTAATATTGTTTAAAACTTTGACATTTTAAGTTTTTAATGTGCTTACCATTGTCAGTAGGGTTTTGGATATCATTTCCTGCTTAACTAAATCTTGTATCAGTCCTTTTGTTTCTTTAGAAATCCAGCTGTTCATTTCTTTTGCTCGCTGGTCTTCGGTTTTGAACACTGCAACCTTACCGGATAAGTGTTGTTCCATGTCCTTCTTTATTTTTATATCACTACTATGAAAGATTCTCTCATAAAATTCAAGTTCAAATTGCACGCCAGGAACTGTTGCTATTCCTCCATGTAAGATTTCATCGAGATATGCGGAATTACCCTAAAATAATAATACTTTAATAGTTTATAATCATTCATTATCATTATTAAAATAAAGATATTAAAACCCTGTTGTATTCTATCTGGAAACGAGGTTTCCATCTTCAACCTTTACCGATTTTATCAGTTAATTATTTGATTCAAAACAAGTAAATAATACAATATATCTCGTGTGCCCTCTGTAGTCACTTGCAACTGTATGTATGTATTTAATTTTTAATTTATTCATTATACCTTTGAAGTTATTGGAGTATAGAATTCAGAGTTGGCTTACTTTTCAATGTAGCACTTGGCATCTGTGTGTTAAGTCACGAATGCAAATGAATTTTGAAGTTTATAATTTTATGTTTTAAAATTGACACAATTAAAAAAAATGTTTAACTAAATATTTTAAAGATTGTAATTTCAACCAAAGTTTTTAAGCCACAACAATACTGCAATATTTATTTTTATGAAAAAACAAGTGCTAAACTTACCAATACTTGACCTTTGACTCTGTCGTAGTATGGAAAAAATGTTCAGTTGACAAAAAATATGAGTACATTTTTCTATCAAATTTGCTGAACAGGATAAGAGGGTTTTCTCTTGTCCGGGTTCAGTCCAGCCCACTTAACAATTCTGTTTATGAAGTCATTGATTTCAGTTACAGTTTCTTTAATCATCTTATTTTGAAATTAGATTAAATCTAAAGGTCATCAGCGTACGAATGAAACTTGGCATCCGTCGTACATACAGAGGCAATATCATATGTGTAAACAAAAAAGAATGGGACCAAGTATTGAGAACTAGTGGAACAAAACAATGAACATGACTCAAGACAGGAGTTATGTAACCCACACTGCTTTCTTATGTTTTAAGCCCCTAAGATTTTAATTTCGGCGATAATGACATCATTGTTCTCATTATCTCAATTCTTGCTCAAGTCGAACAACGCCAGTGATGCGCATCGCCTGCGATCCACAGCCGAAATAAATTAAGATTAAAGAAAGATCAATAAAGATGCTGATAGGCCTATAAATTTTGAGAGTGATTTGGATGTAACCCATGTATTGGCTGGACTAGAGAAAACTTACATTTTTGTGAGAAAACTTCTGTTGTAAATAAAATATTAGGTCTATAAATAAATGTAAGTTTTGGAAGGAGAGAAAATTAAATTAGTTTAATCAAATAAATTTAAATTTATGTTAGCCAACAGCTTTGGTCGTAGTACGTCTTACAACCTTTAAAACATCTATTTGAAAAACAGGACTAAAATTCCAAATTTAAGTGGGCTAACGTAAAGTATGCTACTATTTAATTCGGGTTTAAACCATTCATCAGATACTGGGAGCATTCGCTTCACTAGTGTTCCAACTTACATGTCCTCTTGTATTAGAGGAGTTCATAATACTAATCCGTATTTAATTAACCATTATGCAATCCGAAATACCCCGTCGCAGCAAACCTGCGTACTCAGCGAATTTCCAATGGAATTTTTGTATATTTTCTATCTCCCTATAAAATCCATGGGGATGAGAGTATTTAGATTTGCCGCCATTTGGGTTTTGTTGATAAATAAAAGTTAAACCCTACCTAGTGAATGTACATAAAAAATTTTATCATTTTATGGTGTTCTTTTTATTTTCCCCATAAATCTCATAGAGGTGAGTTCGTAGGTTTGCCGCCATATGGGTTTTCTAAGCAAATATAAGTTAAACGCTTCCGAATGAATGTACTTACCAAATTTTATGAATATATGTCAATAAATAAACAAGATGGAAGGTTATCTTAATTTCCCATAAGAATATAAAAAAAATAGTTTTTTTTTTATTTTCTCCATAACCATTTAAGCTAGGTAAAAAATTCAAAATACTAGATTGTTTGTTTTTTAAGCTCTTTGAAATGGTTTAAGTTAAAATTGTTGATTAAAAAAAATAAAAGTTAAAAAAGTAAAAAAAACATTTTTAACCCTTTTGAAACACTATAGAACCCCGTTCCAATGGTCCGATCATTCTGGTTCGCGAACTCAATCTAGTAGATGCTGGCTTACACCACTGTACCAAATGTCGTCAAAATCGGAGAACCCCTTCAAAATTTATCGTGTTCACACACACACACACACACACACACACACACACACACATACACACACACACACACACACACACACACACACACACACACACACACACACACACACACACACACACACACACACACACACACACACACACACACACACACACACACACACACACACACACACACACACACACACACACACACACGCACGCACACACACACACACACACACACACACACACACACACACACACACACATATCAATTTGAATGAATGGTGTTTTTGGCTTCTAGGGAACTCAAAACGAAAAAGTATTATGGTCCCGGGCTTAGGTTTACCGTGACTACTACTGTAATAGCGTATGGAGAAATCAATATTGAAACAATTATGTGTCGGTATTCTAGGAGACCACGTAGCCTTAGCAAAATTTATAAAATTTAATTATATAAGAAGGGATGGATCGGGGCCTACGAAAACTAACTCGTAGGCCCCGGATGGATGCGATTTTATCTTCACTCTCCTATAACAAAGAAGAACCAAAATAGTGACTATTTGCTATCTATAACCCTTCTGTACTCGTGTAGATATATTATAGATATTTTTATATTGAAAGGAATATAGAGCAAGTAATGGAAAAGTGCGTTTATGGAAATAGGCTGTTTCGATTGTTTAAAATTAAACCTTTAATATTCCCATGGGATGGGTGCCATTGTACTGCTGAAATTTGCAGACTAATTAGATTTTTATTTCGAAAAGTATTTAATTTGTCTGTAATTAAATATAAGTTCATAGCCTGTGGCGAAAGTGTGATTTCCTGACTTCAAACTTCCACTTTCAGCTAATGCCTCGCACGTAAGCCTGAACGGAAAAAACTCTGTTCAACCTAGTGATTCTTTAAGGGTGGTAAAAACGTTGTGTTCGTATTATTCTTAATATCACGTCAAACAGCAGCTCCGATCAATATACATGCGTTATAGATAGAAGTAGTTTCTGCATCTCACAAACACTGCGTATCACGTGACGCCAAGTTTCACGTTAAAAATACGCAACGCTTTAGTTACCCTATATAATAGTTACCCAAGAAACGCCACCATGAAGAACACTCTCCAGTTGTTTCAGTGTTGAACCACTTGCTGAGTAGCTCAGCAGCAGAAGAACCCTGTAGACGCTGGTTGGTGAAAACACCACGTTCTCTGTGGGTGGTGTGCTTAAAATATGCTTAAATAGTGCTGATGAAAAATTCAAGTCATTTGATATTGTCTTATGTGAGGAGTCTTGCTGAGCCTCCAGGAAGTTCAAGGCAGAAATGAAAAGAAGGAACGAAATTATCTGAAATTCATAAAGAACATATAGAACTATAAGTGTGTAACTTAATCTCATTAGGTATTATATGCGGGAATAAATTTAAACCATGCCATTTTTTATAAATTTATAATATTTTTTAAAATTTATTTTTGTAATATATTTTATAAATTCTAATAAATTTGACTGGGACGGTGGCGACGTCCTGTAATCCAGTTACTTGGAGGTCACGAATTGTGGATAGTTATAAGCGATGGCTTGTGGATGCGATGTTCTCTAGTGGTGATTAACGTCCGCACTAGTGAACATTAGTTCATCCATAAAGTCAATCCTCATAACTAGACCAATTCGTATATATGAGGTCAAAATTTTAGTTTGGATCCCACCAGGACTGCGGAGAACCTATGAATAAAAGAAGGGCTGTTTCATTCCTTTGTTGTCGGAAAATGCCACTTTTGAGTCAGGCCGGTGACGTAATCAATCTGATGTCCATAAGAATAACATATACCAGCTGATCAGGCTAGTGACGTTTTGGATACTAATTTTTACATCGTTTTACCCGCTAATGAAACAGCCCTTGTCTATTACGTTACAGCAGTTTTCCCCAGTCCTGGATCCCACGTTAAAATGTACGTCCTAGATACCATTGGCTGTTGGGCTATAAATTAACAGTCCTTTCTAAAGAGAATGTCGGACCTAGTCAGTAACAAGACTACAAGATCGTGCCACAATATCCTACACTCATCCCTCATTAATACTTGGCTTTAAACTACCTATTGAGTTAGGTCGCCATTTCAGTAAAGGTAGGGTAAAGGTATTAATATTTCCTTAGAATCAATTTTTCAACAAAAAAGCAATAAAAAGTTACTAAAAACTAAAGCTGATTGTTTTTTTTTTTAATGCGTTATACCTTCTGGTGGATATCTAGCTATCTAATATAGTCAATAACTTTAACAAAAACAACAAAAAAATCATAAAAGTAATAACATAAAAGCTGCAGCAGCTAATCGTATTCTTCACAACACGGTCACCTTGAGTCAAACAGTTTTAATTGTAATTTCATATTATGGTGATTAGAAACATTTAAAACAAAGTGTCTAATCGGTTTGAAGGAATGAAACAAAACATATGTGATATATTATGAAATTCAATGTAAAAAGTTTAAGTTTATTGGAAACGGTTTCATTAAGATCCAAAACATATAAATTGTTTCTTTAATGGTAAATTTGATGTAAATTCATAAATTTAAACGAAAAAACAACACAAAATGGAAAATAGTTATAGGCCCCTTGGTCAAATTTGTTTTAGTTAAAAATACGAAAAGTCCCTGGACTAAAATAATGTATGTAAGATACTGAAAACCTCAGAGATCTGGAAATAGTAAGTGCTGTTAAATCTGTAAGTTGAACGAGACGAATGAAATAAACACAATATTGGGAATGAATGTTTAACAAAGAAGCTATACCGTTATACTCTATAAAATATCACTTACCATTATGAAGGAGGTCTGCAGTCTTTTTGCCACACATTCTACTTCAGTGGCTTTATATAACAAAGTTAATAAAAAAAATATACCCTTAATTAGTTTGAGCAACCATTTATAAAAGGTTTTATGCAATTATAGCATATTTCCTAGCTATAAAAGTTTCTTTTTTTTAATGAGTTAACGCATTATTAAATTTTAATGGAAATTAAAGACATTTCACGTTAACGGTCCATTGCATATAATTTTCTAATTAAGTTGAAATCAAGTAAATCTCCACAATTAAAATTATGCTTGAGCTATTAATGGTGCCCTGAAATTTTTTTATTTATTTATTATATTTCCACGGTACAATAATTTTTAATCAAATATTCCAAGGTAACGCAAGAAGAAGTTTTTTCTTATTTCTTTGACTATAACTTTAACATATTTTAATTAGTGTTGGTAATATCGTTTATATTTATTAAATTACATTAAATTTAATGATAAGATTCATCCAAATTAATAAATATACTAATTTATAAATGCTATTATTATTAATTATCAATTCATTATTTATTGATTATTAACTCAGCTTAAGCTCGGTAAAATTATTACTTTCGTTACTCCCATACTTTAATGCCCATATGACATATGAGGATAGGCCAAGCCAAAATATGCCATTAGCAACACTTTTTTTGAACGCTTTTGCAAGGTTTCGAAGTGCATAGATTCCTGATGAAACTTTATAGCAAACATAATCGACATGGTCGCTCCAAGTCAGACCTCTATCAAGATACATTCCGAAGAACATGGTGAAGTCAGTTTCCAGTCAGTTCAGTGACGTAGAGAATCCCAATGGATTTTTTACTATGAATTAATAATAGCACATAGGTACAATAATACATGCTCTCATTGGGGTATTATTTAC
The DNA here is from genome assembly GCA_030545055.2 of Neoaliturus tenellus. Classification (NCBI taxonomy): domain Eukaryota; kingdom Metazoa; phylum Arthropoda; class Insecta; order Hemiptera; family Cicadellidae; genus Neoaliturus; species Neoaliturus tenellus. The sequence goes on along the minus strand of CM061532.1, from coordinate 2,781,042 downwards.
ACAAATCATGATTTTTATGCTGCTCTACTCTTTTCTAAGAAGACCGGTAGGGGTCTAATCAACGTTACAGAGATTTGAAATTCTTATTCCAGGTTGATACCGGATGGCCCTTTAAGGAAAGGGATAATAGTTTCAATTTGGAAGTTTGGACTTAGAAGTTTTTAAACTTGGATATTTTCAAGTAACGCAGAGGGAGTCAAGATTAAAGAGAATACATAATCTTCACTCCATCCTATTTCTATAAAGGCTGTGTGGTCAAACAGCTCTCTCTTGATATCACGATTCTTTATGAATTTTCTTTCTAATTGAAATACTCTTATTTCAGTTCGCCAACACTCTAACCTCACAGTTAGTAGAGGCTGGAACATTGACCACTATTATTGGGGTAATAGGAGTCATTATTGCGACTTGTACAACCGTTTTCACCCGGTGAAATTTTCACCCTAAACAGGAAAAATTACTCCATATCTCCTATCCATAGAAGCCAGCTCCGGCATTTGCTGGGTCCGGCTGTTAAAAACCCAGCAAACCATCTCTGACAGGTTCCCCGTCAATGGATCCAAACTTCTCCGTCCGCGCACTGGAGTACCTATCTGAGTTATTTCCAAGGTTGGAACAGCTTTTTGACAGATGACCTAAGTGTATTTGGTTATCTTCCTCGAAGCAGGTTTACCATACTCAAATATTTCCGTACTGGTGTATTGAGATGTTAGTAGAATTCAATTAAGACATGATACAATGATACAATAATATCGTGATACATTATACAGCTGCGGAGTATAACACCAAACTATAAACCTAATACTTACTGATACCACGGCTGCTTCCTATGTATATCACAACATTTGGTATATCAGTTTCGCAATTTTCTTTTCATCATACTGCACGCAAAACAGTCGTTTTCTGGCCTGTAATTAATCAGCAAATTTGGCGTTTTTCGTAGCCTTTCACCGAAAACAGCCGTAATTCTTTTCGCACTAGCTTATGAATTTTGTACTAATTCAAAAGAAAAAAAGGACAATTTAAACAAAAATGACTTGCAGACTACATTTTAATTGCAAGAGTTTTAGATGTAATTAGCTGTGTACCCGTTCTTTGTACGGGGTCCGTGTACAGTTCATTAAACGAATTATATCAATGCTTTCGAAAATTCAATACATCACCTTTAGTCCAAGAGCCAGCGACGATCTGACCTTCGTCATTTTATAAAACCTGAAAGTTTGCCTGTGTTACCCTTATGGTAATATAAACGATCCTCTATTAAGACATTTAGATAACGGTTACTTTCAGAGTTATGAGGTGTGAAAAGTGTGAAAATTGAACAAAAATTTCGTCATAGTATAAAAGGTGAAATTTACATATGTTACTCAGGAAGTAGTGTGTTTTTGCGGTTGCTGGCTCAGTTCAATGACCTCTGAGGAATGTGATGACGTCATAGCCAAGGTCAACGACCCCGATGACGTCATCGATGACGTAATCGATGACGTCATCGAAGATGACGCAATCGATGACGTCATACCCATGACGTCATCAAAATGACGTCATCGATGACGTAATTGATGACGTCACCATCGATGACGTCATTTCTGTGATGTCACACCCATGACGTCACAGAAATGACATGCTAATGACGTCATCATCCATTACATCATCAAAATGACGTCACTGACACTGTTAAGGTCAAGGTCACGCCGAAACTCAAAATTTTTTGGCACTTTTGCCGTTTCTCGCACTACGCTCCGAGTTTCAGTCAGAGTCCACATGACCTTGACGACTTGGAGCAAATCTGCGATGAGAAACAGCAAAAGTGCCAAGTCAAACTCGAGTTTGCGACATGACCTTGCTTAAACCGTCATCCACTAGTCCTCAGAGACCATTGAACAAGCACAACATCCGCAATTTCATATTACTGTGACCTTGAACACTTAACAACTACAGAGCGCCGACACCGATGCGCACCCCACGACAGCCACCGAGTGACTGACCGTCAGGCCCTGTGTACTCTAGGTATATCGGCTTGAGAGACTAAGACTCTAAACTGTCAGGAATGGGAGTAACTAACTGAATTTTGCAAGGAAAAGTCATTTCATCCAATATTTTAAACAAATCCTCATCAGTAAAACTGACATTAGTCCGTTTTGTATAAAACTTAGGGTGTCCGCGCAACAGTTTGCGCCACTTAGCTAAAGTCGAAACCCTCTTAACTTTGAGTGGTGGACAGTGAGCAACTAATAAAGCCTTAACACGGCTAAGTTTCTTACCTAAAGTGTCCCGCGACATGGCGTCTCCTCACAAAAGTCCACACAATACTGAGAGACTGCTTGTAGCGCACGAGTCAAGGGAAAAGAGGTGGGGGAAACAGCAGGAGTGGGGGAAGGTCACAGTGGTGGGGGAAGGTGAGGCTTAACGCTGGAGTATCGCATCACTTCACCATGAGCTGTCCTACAGTCAACACACTGTTCTCTTGGCCCGAGTTGGCACTAGAAGAAACATTTCTGTACAGCTTAGGCTGTGAGAGCCGAGGAAGCAAAGTCAAAGTGGAAATCGCGTTAAACTCCAAGATGAAGAGTCTCCTAAATAAACTAATTGTATCTCTGCAATCCCCTATAACTCTGGAGAAATACCACTTTATAAAGCGACACCTTATTCTTTGGCAAAACGAATTGGAAATGGAAAAGATTACAGTAAAATTAATTTAACTTAAAATTTGGACAGGACACTCATGGCGATACCACGTGGCGTGCAAACGCCACCCTATACATTACAAGTTAGGTTATTGAGCACCTCTGGTACGATAACCGACGTGCTAGAGTTAAAGTGTTGTGACCTTGAGTAAAAACACAAAAATATTCAACCCATGTTGGTCCAGAGGTAAAGTGTAGTGACCTTGAGCCAAAAACTTGTAAAATACTTACATCAATAGAGACTAAGAACAGCGAAGCGCACTGCACGCAAGTTGGAGACAGACTGACGGAGCGTCGTTGTGCAGCCTAGGGATTCAATTGTAGTGGGTGTATTGCCAACACTTAGAGTATAAGTGTAGTGGGTGACCTCCAGGGTGACCTTGAACCAGCTCGAGAAGTGACCCGTACTCTAGGTATATGGGAAGTGGTGGGGGAAATCTCAAGGTCATTCAAATGGAGTTTAAAAAAGTCAAAGAGTAGAGAGACTACTCTACTCTTCAGAGTCCTCGTGACCTTGAGGATTTGGAGCCAATTTCTACGAGAAATAGCAAAAGTGCAGTAGCACCGTTTTGGTGCTACCTTAAATGTAAATGTTAATTAGTCCCTTAAATGTTAAAGTGTGATGACCTTGAGCATAAGAGTTAAAGTTTTCTTGGGGAGACAATTCGATGTTGTCCCAGAGTTAAAGTGTTAAGACCTTGAGTCAAAACACAGAAATATTACAAGTCGATGTTGTCTCATAGTTAAAGTGTGGCGACCTTGAGTAAAACTCAGAAATATTTAGCCTATGTTGTTCCAAAGTTAAAGTGTGGTGACCTTGAGGAAAAAATTAGAAATATTTACCCCATGTTGGCCCAGAGTTAAAGTGTAATGACCTTGAGTCTGTCATGTGACACTGCTCGGGTGACCTTGAACTGGCCCGGCTGCCTTACTCTAACCATTACTGCAACCGCGATGTGCACCCTACGACAGACACCGAGCGACTGACTATTAGGCTCCGCGTAATCTAGGTATATGGGAAGTGGTAGGGGGAATTGCGATGACCTTGGGAAACTTGAAAATGTCACGCCAGGTAGCACCGTTTTGGTGCTACCTTAAATGTAGATGTTAAAGTGTAATGACCTTGAGTAAAAAAAAAACATAGAAATAATACAAGTCGATATTGTCCCAGAGTTAAAGTGTGGTGACCTTGAGTGAAAACATAGAAATATTACAAGTTGATGTCGTCCCAAAGGTAAAGTGTGGTGACCTTGAGCATAAGAACTAAAGTTTTCTTGGTATGACAAGTTTAAGTAGATTCAGAGTTAAAGTGTGGCGACCTTGAGTGAAAACATAACAACATTACAATTTGAAGTCGTCCCAGAGGTAAAGTATTATGACCTTGAGTGAAAACACAGAAAAACCACAAGTCGATGTCGTCCCAGAGTTAAAGTGTGGTGACCTTGAGGGAAAAGTTCTGAAATATTTTAGCCTATGTTGGTCCAGAGTTAAAGTGTAGTGACCTTGAGCATTTGTCTTGGTACGACAATTTGATGTTGCACCAGAGTTAAAGTGTTGGGACCTTGAGTGAAAACGTAGAAATATTACAAGTTGATGTCGTCCTAGAGGTAAAGTGTGATGACCTTGAGTCAAAACACAGAGAAACCACAAGTCGATGTCGTCCCAGAGTTAAAGTGTGGTGACCTTGAGGGAAAAATTCTGAAATATTTAGCCTATGTTGGTCCAGAGTTAAAGTGTAGTGACCTTGAGCCGAAAACTTGTAAAATACTTACATCAATGGAGATGGTAATCCCCGCTCTCACCCCTGCGCCCCCAGTGGCGCCCCCAACCCTGCACCCCTGGTAGCACCCCCACCCCTGCGCCACCGATGGCGCCCCTGGGTGTGGTTGCCCGGTGGAGATATAAGGCGGCCCCGCTCATAGCCGGCTCACAGCCCGTCCCCGTGCGTTGAGCTACCTAAAGGTTTGAGCAAACACTTAGAAATATTTACTCTTCGTACGATCAGAGTTAAAGTTTTCATCTCAACAGACGTACCCCCAGGTTTGAACCAACACTAAGAAAAATTTACTCATGGTACAACAGTTTTATGTTTTCGCCAAATAAGTGTAAGTGTGGTAAATTGAACTGGCTAAAATGTTATAATTTGCTAAGTTTGTATTGTTGTACATGATAAATCCTAAACTTTAACTTAAAACCGTACAGCAGAGTGCCGACACCAGTGTGCACCCCACGACAGTCGCAAAGCGACTGACCGTACGGCTCCAGGTGCCCTATGTATAAGGAAAGTGGTGGGGGGAATTTCGATGACCTTGGGGACTTTAACAATTGTGACTATACGTAAAATTTCGTCTTTCATTATATCAACCTAAGGTCTTGGTTTTTCGCGTTTCAGAGTGTATTAAAGCGATCTAGCTATTAATTGTAAAATTGATTTCTTAAAAGATAGTCATTTTTACGCTGGGTGTTGGTAAATTTGTTAGAGTCCAGATTGCACATACAAAACCAAACTTTTTTATTATTCAATATTTCAGTCTGGGATTTCGGATTTACATGTTTCAGCGTATTTTAGAGTGTTTAAGCTTATCTTAAAAATTTGAAAAACTTTAACATTTAATACTAAAATTTGCGAATTGACTGATAGAATATTTCTATGTCAGGAGTGACTATAGGTAAAATTTAAGTTTTCGTTATTTCAACCTAAGGTCTTGGTTTTTCGCGTTTCAGAGTGTATTAAAGCGATCTAGCTATTAATTGTAAAATTGATTTCTTAAAAGATAGTCATTTTTACGCTGGGTGTTGGTAAATTTGTTAGAGTCCTGATTGCCCATACAAAACCAAACTTTTTTATTATTTAATATTTCAGTCTGGGATTTCGGATTTACATGTTTCAGCGTATTTTAGAGTGTTTAAGCTTATCTTAAAAATTTGAAAAACTTTAACATTTAATACTAAAATTTGCGATTTGACTGATAGAATATTTCTGTCAGGAGTGACTATAGGTAAAATTTAAGTTTTCGTTATTTCAACCTAAGGTCTTGGTTTTTCGCGTTTCAGAGTGTATTAAAGCGATCTAGCTATTAATTGTAAAATTGATTTCTTAAAAGATAGTCATTTTTACGCTGGGTGTTGGTAAATTTGTTAGAGTCCTGATTGCCCATACAAAACCAAACTTTTTTATTATTCAATATTTCAGTCTGGAATTTCGGATTTACATGTTTCAGCGTATTTTAGAGTGTTTAAGCTTATCTTAAAAATTTGAAAAACTTCAACATTTTTTACTAAAATTTGCGAGTTGACTGATAGAATATTTCTGTCAGGAGTGACTATAGGTAAAATTTAAGTTTTCGTTTTTTCAACCTAAGGTCTTGGCTTTTCGCGTTTCAGAGTGTATTAAAGCGATCTAGCTATTAATTGTAAAATTGATTTCTTAAAAGATAGTCATTTTTACGCTGGGTGTTGGTAAATTTGTTAGAGTCCTGATTGCCCATACAAAACCAAACTTTTTTATTATTCAATATTTCAGTCTGGGATTTCGGATTTACATGTTTCAGCGTATTTTAGAGTGTTTAAGCTTATCTTAAAAATTTGAAAAACTTTAACATTTTTTACTAAAATTTGCGAATTGACTGATAGAATATTTCACTAAGTCACGAGTTTTTATTGTTGTACATGATAAATCCTAAACTTTAACTTAAAACCGTACAACAGAGTGCCGACACCAGTGTGCACCCCACGACAGTCGCAAAGCGACTGACCGTACGGCTCCAGGTGCCCTATGTATAAAGAAAGTGGTGGGGGGAATTGCGATGACCTTGGGGACTTTAACAATTGTGACTATACGTAAAATTTCGTCTTTCATTATATCAACCTAAGGTCTTGGTTTTTCGCGTTTCAGAGTGTATTAAAGCGATCTAGCTATTAATTGAAAAATTGATTTCTTAAAAGATAGTCATTTTTACGCTGGGTGTTGGTAAATTTGTTAGAGTCCTGATTGCCCATACAAAACCAAACTTTTTTATTATTCAATATATCAGTCTGGAATTTCGGATTTACATGTTTCAGCGTATTTTAGAGTGTTTAAGCTTATCTTAAAAATTTGAAAAACTTTAACATTTTTTACTAAAATTTGCGAGTTGACTGATAGAATATTTCTGTCAGGAGTGACTATAGGTAAAATTTAAGTTTTCGTTTTTTCAACCTAAGGTCTTGGCTTTTCGCGTTTCAGAGTGTATTAAAGCGATCTAGCTATTAATTGTAAAATTGATTTCTTAAAAGATAGTCATTTTTACGCTGGGTGTTGGTAAATTTGTTAGAGTCCTGATTGCCCATACAAAACCAAACTTTTTTATTATTCAATATTTCAGTCTGGGATTTCGGATTTACATGTTTCAGCGTATTTTAGAGTGTTTAAGCTTATCTTAAAAATTTGAAAAACTTTAACATTTTTTACTAAAATTTGCGAATTGACTGATAGAATATTTCACTAAGTCACGAGTTTTTATTGTTGTACATGATAAATCCTAAACTTTAACTTAAAACCGTACAACAGAGTGCCGACACCAGTGTGCACCCCACGACAGTCGCAAAGCGACTGACCGTACGGCTCCAGGTGCCCTATGTATAAAGAAAGTGGTGGGGGGAATTGCGATGACCTTGGGGACTTTAACAATTGTGACTATACGTAAAATTTCGTCTTTCATTATATCAACCTAAGGTCTTGGCTTTTCGCGTTTCAGAGTGTATTAAAGTGATCTAGCTATTAATTGAAAAATTGATTTCTTAAAAGATAGTCATTTTTACGCTGGGTGTTGGTAAATTTGTTAGAGTCCAGATTGCACATACAAAACCAAACTTTTTTATTATTCAATATTTCAGTCTGGGATTTCGGATTTACATGTTTCAGCGTATTTTAGAGTGTTTAAGCTTATCTTAAAAATTTGAAAAACTTTAACATTTAATACTAAAATTTGCGATTTGACTGATAGAATATTTCTATGTCAGGAGTGACTATAGGTAAAATTTAAGTTTTCGTTATTTCAACCTAAGGTCTTGGTTTTTCGCGTTTCAGAGTGTATTAAAGCGATCTAGCTATTAATTGTAAAATTGATTTCTTAAAAGATAGTCATTTTTACGCTGGGTGTTGGTAAATTTGTTAGAGTCCTGATTGCCCATACAAAACCAAACTTTTTTATTATTCAATATTTCAGTCTGGAATTTCGGATTTACATGTTTCAGCGTATTTTAGAGTGTTTAAGCTTATCTTAAAAATTTGAAAAACTTTAACATTTTTTACTAAAATTTGCGAGTTGACTGATAGAATATTTCTGTCAGGAGTGACTATAGGTAAAATTTAAGTTTTCGTCATTTCAACCTAAGGTCTTGGCTTTTCGCGTTTAAGAGTGTATTAAAGCGATCTAGCTATTAATTAATTGTAAAATTGATTTCTTAAAAGATAGTCATTTTTACGCTGGGTGTTGGTAAATTTGTTAGAGTCCAGATTGCCCATACAAAACCAAACTTTTTTATTATTCAATATTTCAGTCTGGGATTTCGGATTTACATGTTTCAGCGTATTTTGGAGTGTTTAAGCTTATCTTAAAAATTTGAAAAACTTTAACATTTTTTACTAAAATTTGCGAATTGACTGATAGAATATTTCTGTCAGGAGTGACTATAGGTAAAATTTAAGTTTTCGTTATTTCAACCTAAGGTCTTGGCTTTTCGCGTTTCAGAGTGTATTAAAGCGATCTAGCTATTAATTGTAAAATTGATTTCTTAAAAGATAGTCATTTTTACGCTGGGTGTTGGTAAATTTGTTAGAGTCCAGATTGCCCATACAAAACCAAACTTTTTTATTATTCAATATTTCAGTCTGGGATTTCGGATTTACATGTTTCAGCGTATTTTAGAGTGTTTAAGCTTATCTTAAAAATTTGAAAAACTTTAACATTTTTATACTAAAATTTGCGAATTGACTGATAGAATATTTCTATGTCAGGAGTGACCATAGGTAAAATTTAAGTTTTCGTTATTTCAACCTAAGGTCTTGGTTTTTCGCGTTTCAGAGTGTATTAAAGCGATCTAGCTATTAATTTTAAAATTGATTTCTTAAAAGATAGTCATTTTTACGCTGGGTGTTAGTAAATTTGTTAGAGTCCTGATTGGCCATACAAAACCAAACTTTTTTATTATTCAATATTTCAGTCTGGGATTTCGGATTTACATGTTTCAGCGTATTTTAGAGTGTTTAAGCTTATCTTAAAAATTTGAAAAACTTTAACATTTTTTACTAAAATTTGCGATTTGACTGATAGAATATTTCTATGTCAGGAGTGACTATAGGTAAAATTTAAGTTTTCGTTATTTCAACCTAAGGTCTTGGCTTTTCGTGTTTCAGAGTGTATTAAAGCGATCTAGCTATTAATTGTAAAATTGATTTCTTAAAAGATAGTCATTTTTACGCTGGGTGTTGGTAAATTTGATAGAGTCCAGATTGCACATACAAAACCAAACTTTTTTATTATTCAATATTTCAGTCTGAGATTTCGGATTTACATGTTTCAGCGTATTTTAGAGTGTTTAAGCTTATCTTAAAAATTTGAAAAACTTTAACATTTAATACTAAAATTTGCGATTTGACTGATAGAATATTTCTATGTCAGGAGTGACTATAGGTAAAATTTAAGTTTTCGTTATTTCAACCTAAGGTCTTGGTTTTTCGCGTTTCAGAGTGTATTAAAGCGATCTAGCTATTAATTGTAAAATTGATTTCTTAAAAGATAGTCATTTTTACGCTGGGTGTTGGTAAATTTGTTAGAGTCCTGATTGCCCATACAAAACCAAACTTTTTTATTATTCAATATTTCAGTCTGGGATTTCGGATTTACATGTTTCAGCGTATTTTAGAGTGTTTAAGCTTATCTTAAAAATTTGAAAAACTTTAACATTTAATACTAAAATTTGCGAATTGACTGATAGAATATTTCTATGTCAGGAGTGACTATAGGTAAAATTTAAGTTTTCGTTATTTCAACCTAAGGTCTTGGTTTTTCGCGTTTCAGAGTGTATTAAAGCGATCTAGCTATTAATTGTAAAATTGATTTCTTAAAAGATAGTCATTTTTACGCTGGGTGTTGGTAAATTTGTTAGAGTCCTGATTGCCCATACAAAACCAAACTATATATATGCGTGTGTGCGTGTGTAAATTCTTAACCAAACATTAGTTTTAACCTTAAAAGTGATAAAGTAACCCTCTTTTGGCAGAAAGGGTAGCATCGTTTTGATGCTACCTTTAAGGTCCTATTTAATAGTGTTTTTTTTAATATATAATATGTTTTTAAAATATGTTAGTAAAACATAAAGCATATTGTGTTGGTATATAATTCTGATATATATTTATTTTTTTTTTTTTTTTTTTTTTTTTTTTTTTTTTTTACAAGAAAAGTTTTAAATGTAATGTACAATTGTGTATGTCCTTTAGTATTCCTCTACTGCGCATGCGCAGAAGGTTTTTCTCTATTCTCCGTTGGGTATAAAAGCAGCTCGTTTAACCATGTCTTTCATTATTTGGCGAACTTTTGCCGAGTGAACATCTTTTTCACAACTCCGGTTTTTCGGATATTTAAAAGGTGTATGATAATTTTAATATTCAATTAATATTTAAATTAAATAGATAACAAATTACTTTAGCATGTCTGCACTGCAGTGTTACATGTTTGATAATAAACCTGTAGCTGTCTTATTTGATCGTGAAAACAATCCATGGTTTAAGGCTAATGATATATCAGAGATTCTAGAATACAAAAGACCACGGAAAGCAATAAATGATCTAGTTAAAGAAAAATATAAAAAGTTATTTAAGGATATAGATTGAACTAGTTCAGTGCTACCCTCTAACTTTAAAAAAAGTACCACATTCATCAATGAACCAGGTTTATATTCCTTAATTTTATCGTCTAAGATGAGATTAGCTAAACGCTTTCAAGATTGGGTGTTCGAAGAAATCCTCCCATCTATTCGCAAGTATGGAGAATATAGAATTAAAAAAGAAAACCTTGAGTTGACTCACTCTTTACATAAAGTGTTGGCAAATAATCAAAAACTAATTGAAACGTTAATTAATCAAATACCTAAAGTTGCTGTTATACCTGATAATATGGATTTAAAACATATCTTTTGTGTATTGGAAAAAGACACATACTATGAAAAGTATGGAGTAATGGAGTATAAGTGCATTCGTACAGAAAGAAGACGATATAAAAGAGCGCTAAAGAGAGCTAAGAAAGATGGTTTTGTACCAAGTTTTTCAAGATATCCTGTGCCAAACAGTATAAATATCTTAAATAAAGCTAAAGAGGTTATGCATAGTTATGGCATGCATTATGAATCTTCATTAAATAACATATTGACCTCTCATAATTTTGTAAATATTGTAAAAATTGTTCTTAATGAATAAACTGTATGAGTGTATGTGTGAATGTGGAACTTATTAGATTGAGAAGTTAAAGCTATTACTTTAGCTACTCCTTTGAAAAGTCTGGGGTGAGTGAAGGTCACTGGCGCGGTTGACTAAAAGACCCGTAAACCATGTGTGTGTGTGTGTGTGTGTGTGTGGTGTGTGTGTGTGTGTGTGTGTGTGTGTGTGTGTGTGTGTGTGTGTGTGTGTGTGTGTGTGTGTGTGTGTGTGTGTGTGTGTGTGTGTGTGTGTGTGTGTGTGAATGTGTGGAAAATGACGTACATCCACCTCCCCGTGGTATTTTCTGGGTAACGCTAAGAGGTGTACATCTAATATTTTTATAACCCACGTGGACCAGTTAATGTAATAAAAGAAGGTTTGAAGCTAAAAATACACTAAACACTAATCTTAAGACCTATATGAACTATTATAAAAGAAACTTAGCATAAAAGTGGTTATCTTTCAAGAAATCAATTATACAAATAATAGTTAAATCGCTTTAAAACACTCTGAAACGTAAAAATCCAAGACCTTAGGTTGAAATAACAAAAAATTAAATTATACCTATAGTCACTCGGGACTTAGAGAAGTATTCTATCAGTAAACTCGCAAAATTTAGTGAAAATTGTTAAAAGTTTTACAAATTTTTAAAATCGTCTTAAACACTCTAAGACACGCTGAAACATGTAAATCCGAAACCCCAGACTGAAATATTGAATAATAAGAAAATTGGTATTGTATGGGCACTCGAGACTGTCGAATTTTACAACACCCCGCAATGATCGACTATCTTTTAAAAAATCAATTTTTCAATTAATAGTTAAATCGCTTTAATACACTCTAAAAGGCAAAAAGCCAAGACCTTAGGTTGAAATAACGAAAACTTAAATTTTAGCTATAGTCACTCCTGACTTAGAAATAATCTGTCAGTCAACTCGCAAATTTTAGTATAAAATGTTAAAGTTTTTCAAATTTTTAAGATAAGCTTAAACACTCTAAAATACGCTGAAACATGTAAATCCGAAATCCCAGACTGAAATATTGAATAATAAAAAAGTTTGGTTTTGTATGGGCAATCAGGACTCTAACAAATTTACCAACACCCAGCGTAAAAATGACTATCTTTTAAGAAATCAATTTTACAATTAATAGCTAGATCGCTTTAATACACTCTGAAACGCGAAAAACCAAGACCTTAGGTTGAAATAACGAAAACTTAAATTTTACCTATAGTCACTCCTGACAGAAATATTCTATCAGTCAACTCGCAAATTTTAGTAAAAAATGTTAAAGTTTTTCAAATTTTTAAGATAAGCTTAAACACTCTAAAATACGCTGAAACATGTAAATCCGAAATTCCAGACTGAAATATTGAATAATAAAAAAGTTTGGTTTTGTATGGGCAATCAGGACTCTAACAAATTTACCAACACCCAGCGTAAAAATGACTATCTTTTAAGAAATCAATTTTACAATTAATAGCTAGATCGCTTTAATACACTCTGAAACGCGACAAACCAAGACCTTAGGTTGAAATAACGAAAACTTAAATTTTACCTATAGTCACTCCTGACAGAAATATTCTATCAGTCAATTCGCAAATTTTAGTAAAAAATGTTAAAGTTTTTCAAATTTTTAAGATAAGCTTAAACACTCTAAAATACGCTGAAACATGTAAATCCGAAATCCCAGACTGAAATATTGAATAATAAAAAAGTTTGGTTTTGTATGTGCAATCTGGACTCTAACAAATTTACCAACACCCAGCGTAAAAATGACTATCTTTTGAGAAATCAATTTTACAATTAATAGCTAGATCGCTTTAATACACTCTGAAACACGAAAAGCCAAGACCTTAGGTTGAAATAACGAAAACTTAAATTTTACCTATAGTCACTCCTGACATAGAAATATTCTATCAGTCAAATCGCAAATTTTAGTATTAAATGTTAAAGTTTTTCAAATTTTTAAGATAAGCTTAAACACTCTAAAATACGCTGAAACATGTAAATCCGAAATCCCAGACTGAAATATTGAATAATAAAAAAGTTTGGTTTTGTATGTGCAATCAGGACTCTAACAAATTTACCAACACCCAGCGTAAAAATGACTATCTTTTAAGAAATCAATTTACAATTAATAGCTAGATCGCTTTAATACACTCTGAAACGCGAAAAGCCAAGACCTTAGGTTGAAATAACGAAAACTTAAATTTTACCTATAGTCACTCCTGACATAGAAATATTCTATCAGTCAAATCGCAAATTTTAGTATTAAATGTTAAAGTTTTTCAAATTTTTAATATAAGCTTAAACACTCTAAAATACGCTGAAACATGTAAATCCGAAATCCCAGACTGAAATATTGAATAATTAAAAAGTTTGGTTTTGTATGGCCAATCAGGACTCTAACAAATTTACTAACACCCAGCGTAAAAATGACTATCTTTTAAGAAATCAATTTTAAAATTAATAGCTAGATCGCTTTAATACACTCTGAAACGCGAAAAACCAAGACCTTAGGTTGAAATAACGAAAACTTAAATTTTACCTATGGTCACTCCTGACATAGAAATATTCTATCAGTCAAATCGCAAATTTTAGTATTAAATGTTAAAGTTTTTCAAATTTTTAAGATAAGCTTAAACACTCTAAAATACGCTGAAACATGTAAATCCGAAATCCCAGACTGAAATATTGAATAATAAAAAAGTTTGGTTTTGTATGGCCAATCAGGACTCTAACAAATTTACTAACACCCAGCGTAAAAATGACTATCTTTTAAGAAATCAATTTTAAAATTAATAGCTAGATCGCTTTAATACACTCTGAAACGCGAAAAACCAAGACCTTAGGTTGAAATAACGAAAACTTAAATTTTACCTATGGTCACTCCTGACATAGAAATATTCTATCAGTCAATTCGCAAATTTTAGTATTAAATGTTAAAGTTTTTCAAATTTTTAAGATAAGCTTAAACACTCTAAAATACGCTGCAACATGTAAATCCGAAATCCCAGACTGAAATATTGAATAATAAAAAAGTTTGGTTTTGTATGGGCAATCAGGACTCTAACAAATTTACCAACACCCAGCGTAAAAATGACTATCTTTTAAGAAATCAATTTTACAATTAATAGCTAGATCGCTTTAATACACTCTGAAACGCGAAAAACCAAGACCTTAGGTTGAAATAACGAAAACTTAAATTTTACCTATAGTCACTCCTGACATAGAAATATTCTATCAGTCAAATCGCAAATTTTAGTATTAAATGTTAAAGTTTTTCAAATTTTTAAGATAAGCTTAAACACTCTAAAATACGCTGCAACATGTAAATCCGAAATCAAAAACTGAAATATTGAAAGTAGTGTCAAATTGTTGGTGCTGGCCCAGTTCAAGGTCACCTGAGGGATGACGTCATCGAGGTCAATGACCTCACCGATGACGTCATCGATGACGTCATCGATTGCGTCATCGATGACGTCATCACCAATGACGTCATTTCTATGACGTCACACCCATGACGTCACAAAAATGACGTGCTGATGACGTCATCACCCCTTACGTCATCAAAATGACGTCACCGACGCCACTGAGGTCAAGGTCACGCCGAAACTTAAAATTTTTTGGCACTTTTGCCGTTTCTCGCACTACGCTCCGAGTTTCAGTCAGAGTCCCCGTGACCTTGACCACTTGGAGCGAATTTTCGACGAGAAACGGCAAAAGTGCCAAGTTAAACTCGAGTTTCTGACATGACCCTGCCTAAATGGGCAATCGGTTATCCCTCAGGTGACCTTGAACCAGAACAACACCAACAATTTGATATTACTGTGACCTTGAAAACCTAACAACGGAGCGCCGACACCGATGCGCACCCCACGACAGCCACCGAGCGACTGACTATCAGGCTCTGTGTACTCTAGGTATATGGGGAAGTGGAGGGGGAAATCTCAAGGTCATCCAAATGGAGTTTTAAAAAAGTTGAAGAGTAGAAAGACTACTCTTGTGCTTCCTGGGCGACCTCATCAACCTCTAATGGATCTGTAAACCAATCCGATCTGTAGCGGCAGGAGTCCAGAAAACAGGTGCACCACCCATCAGGTTGTCCGTAGCATTTCCGACAATTGGTAAGATTGGAGAAGTGAAATTTAATACACCGCTGCGGACAACAAGTGTAAAAGTAGTTGGATTTGTAGATTTTGAAAGTTTGTAGTACCGGTGGTGGCAGCTGTTGGTTCTTGCATCTACACCTGCAACATCCGAAGCATTCACATTGCCGGCAGGCCAGCCCGTCCACTTGCCATCTTGGTAGTAGGAAACACTTGCCCTCGCAGCAATAGGTTGTCCCTGTCTCTTCCTCCCAAAGCTTCTTTGCACAATGGACGACGCCTTGTATCTCTAAACACTTATGCTCGCAACATGAGACACGCTTAGTTTCCATACTTGATGTTGCTTTGGCGAGGGAGCAAGATGAAGTGATGCCGTGGTCAGTGGGAATGGAGCTTATATAAACTAAGGTGAGTGGAGGGGGAAAGGTCAAGGTCATCCAAATGGAGTTTTAAAAAAAGAAAAGAGTAGAAAGACTACTCTTGTGTATCTATAGCGATTTCATTGATAGTGAGTGCTTCTGTATGCCAAGTTGATCTGTACTGACAGGCTCCTAAATAATGTTTGCAAAAACCTGCAAAATGATTGTTGCACAATTTGCAGCCAGTTAGCTGTTTTAATGTGAATTCAATGCAACGTTCAGGGCAACAAGTGTACTTATGCCCTCTCATCTGGTACACATGGAATGTCTTCAACTCAGGCTTTGGCTTCTCCCAAGATTTGCACCGACACATGCATTGTCCAAAAGCTTCACACTTTCTACAAGCCAGTCCATCCACCACATCAATGTCATTGGGCCATGAAAAACACTTCTGTTTGCAACAGTAGTTAAGTTGACTCTCCATGTTGCTGCGGCGAAGGCGCACGACGAAATGATGCTGTAGTCAGTGAGAGCGCAGCTTATATAAACTAAGGTGAGTAAAGGGGAAAGGTCAAGGTCATTCAAATGTAGTTTTAAAAAAGATGGCTAGTCGTCCTCGTCGTCTGTAGTAGTTTCAGATGAAGAACCAGAGTCGTCTGAGTCCCTTGCTGGTGCTCCATAGATAAAGTGTATTTCTATTTTAAAGCGAAGGCCAGGATCTTCCACCATCAACTCCTTCAACCTATTACATACCACCTCCACTTTGTACACATTGTCTATAATCAACACCCAAAATGTTGGGTGAATAAAACGTGTGGATGAGTCAGCTTCGGCAATGGTTATTTCTTTCGGCGCTATAGGAGTGTACAGATGTGTAAAGTGTGGATGAGGCTGGCTGGAAGTTAAAGGTTCTGAGTTGATCCTGGTCGCATCAAAATCCAATTCCATCCTACATTCAACGTCACGGTTCTCGTTAAAAACATATTGCAATTTTTGGCGTAACATTTCTAGTTCTGTCACATCTTGCAAATGAACGGTCCACCACAAGGGAAATGCTTCGTCCGTAGTGGAGTCAACTTCAACTTGAGAAGTAGCCTCGTTCGCCATGGTAGCTAAGGAAGGAATGAGGTGAGCCGCAGACTGTAGTAACAGTATTGAAAAGTAGAGGGGGAAATTTCAAGGTCATTGAAATTGAGTTTTAAAAAACAATGAAGGAGTAGAGGGGAAAGGTCAAGGTCATCCAAATTGGGTTTTAAAAAAAGAAAGAAGGTCACTCCCCACCAGCCTCGTCGTTGACCTCCACATCAGATCCTTCATAGGGGTAAATAGGTGACATTGGGGTATACTCTGGTGACTGTTGAGTGTTGTCTCCATCCTGCTGCAGTGTAACTCTCGACCAATCATAGTCCAAATTCATTTGAATTATGATTCCAGGGTTGTCCCGGAGTATCTCCTTCATCCTTTGGAAAATTGTCTCTAGATAGTGCACACTGTCGATCGACAGTGTCCAACCCGTACTTGTTCCAACATCGGTAGTGGAGTCTGCCTGGGTGATGGTGTTGCTGTCATCCATGGTTGCCTGCTGAACAAGGAATGACGGTTGATGTGATGCTCATGCAGGAACATGGTGAAGTGGTGGGGGGTGTGGTGGAGTAGTGGGGGAATTTTCAAGGTCATCCAAACGGAGTTTTAAAAAAAAAGGAAAACTTACAAAGTAACATTGAAACTTTCCAATTGATGGTGGCGAGCGTTTTCTTCTGCAACCTTGCCGACACATGTGACTATGCCGTACAGTATGAAAAGTACAACCATAATAAGGCCGAACAATAAAAGATAGCCGTTGACTATCATGATATTTTCTGAGTGGATCTGTTTTCTTCTTATCGCCCTCTCCTGCATCCTCTTCTCCAACTCGTGGACGAAGTCACAACATGCGTGAGGACATCTTTCATCTGTTGGTAGGTTTGCCATTGTTGATGTTGTCGGTGTGGCTGTTGAAGATGGAATGAGGTTTCCAATTGCGATGTGCCATGTACACCAATAGTCAAGTGGTGGGGGTAACAAAGCAGTGGAGGGGGAAGTTTCAAGGTCATCCAAATTGTGTTTTAAAAAAACCTATCTTGTTACTGAGCTTATATGTCAGTAACAAGATAGGTGTTTTTGCTCTTTTACTTCTTTAATATAATGAAAAAATATACATATTCTACAATGGTTAGGATAAGAAATACAACTGCTAGTCAGCTGAAGTAGTCCAAGTTGTCTGGCTCGGTCTTCATGGACGCTGGTGAGGAAGCCGTCGAGGAGTGTCCAGGCTCTTCCTTTGACTGCCGGGTGTTCCGTATATTGCAAGCGTAAACTTGCACATTTATACGGTAGCCTCGTGCCACCATCAGCTGCAACTCCTTGTATAAGTCGTTTAGCTCCTGCTGAGTCTTGATGCTCACCTCCTCGTAACTTGCGCAACTAACGTTGAGGGACATCCTGATGTTGCTAGGTTGGCTGCTGGAGTAGAAATGAAGCCGAGGCACAGCGTTTGGAGGTACATGGAAAAGTGGTGGGGGTGATGGTGGTGGGGGTATGGAAGATGCAATTAAACACTTCTAAACTTTTTCCATTGATACAAAGGGATGGAACAAATAGCACAGGTGTCCTTGTAGTTTTCAAATCTAAACATTGGTGCTAGAAATCCAAACTGTTTTCTACCACCTTCCTGTACGAACCGTCGAAGGTCTCTGACGGCAGCATTGCCACAAGGCCTACAAAACTTTTCCCCGTCTTGGAACCTATACCAGGAGTATCCCGAATACCCTCTATTATCTTTCTTGTACTCCTCGATATCCTGCTTTACTGTTATAGGGATATTATCTCGTAAAGCCGTCTGGAATAAAGATGCGTCAGTTATAACTCGTTGTAAGCAAAGCTCGTACAAGGTGCTCATCGTTTGCTAGTTGGCAACAGACTGACCGTTCTTTGCATCCAAGCAGGTTTGAATCCTAGTGCGGTAGTGGGGGTAATTACGGTAGTGGGGGTAGTTGTGAAATGCAAAGGTCAAAGGTCAAGGTCACCCGCGAAGTTTAAAAAAAAATGCAACATATCAATACGTGAAGTCTGTCACATATTGATATGTTGCATTTTTTGTTTTTTTTTTATTTTTTTGTCTTTTATGATTCGTTTATTTATAAAACATTACAACAACAACATATGTACAACATTAAAACTTAAATCTAACACTGCTGCTTGTCAGCGATGTGGATGGTCAACTCTGTAGAATTGCTACCCGTGCAGCCGTGGGACACCAGGTATAGACACCCGGGTTGAATAGAGCGAAGATCCTCGTTTTGTAGAAGATGGACGAATCTCTTGGGCAGGTACACCTGGAACTTTGGTTCATCCCCCGGAGTAAACGGTGCCTCGCTGAGACTGCAGCAGATGGCCTCCCCAACTGTAGTCTCCATCTTCTTCATAGCATGGATTATGTAGTGCTTCTCGTCTTTTAGTTCCGAGCACTTCTTTACAGGTAATATTGTTGACTTGGAGTGAGCATTGAACTGCTCGACCAAAGTCTGAAGGAACTGGTGAGATGCCATGGTCAGGTTACAGATCGTCTTCTTGCTCGGAGATGTTGTCGTCTCGGAATCTCGAGTAATACTCATGCCAGGTCCCTGTCTGCTCCTCACTTATATACTCTCCGTTACCCCCACCACTCCCCAATTCCCCACTTTGAAGGTAAGAGGCGAGTTTATAGGCATTTTTTAAAGCGCAATGTCTATCTTTATCATGTTCTGGGCTTTTTGTACAAATACATATGGTTTCCAGCATGTATTGATAATTCTTATCCAATTCCACATCATTAACCGGAACATGAGTAAATCCTTCGATCCATCTTTTCTTTTCCAGCCCCTTTGTGTAAATATTGGTAAACTTGTCTGAAAAGTGATGCATAATGTGATACAAGTCCGTGTAACTTGTAAAACCATCATACCAATCGATATGATGGAAGTGTTTTGAAATCCATCTGTTGGTAGTAGCGGCTTTACTAGTTAAAGACGAATAAGAACATGGTGGTTTAAATAAAAACGAATAAGGAACACTTGTATTCATGTCCAAAAACACAAGTTCTTTTATAATGAATCTATCATCATTACCACGAAACGCTTGAAACTCAATAATACCAGGCTTGGACTTTACTTGTTGTTCTTCTCCCTTGTCCATTTTGAAGGTCACACGTCTGCTCATTACGAAGTCAGGAGGTCAACTGATTTCCACACCACGGTAGGTACTACTTTTATACCAGGCCGTACAGTTGTTGGCGCGTTGGTGTATATTTAACGTGGGCACCGTCCCCAATAGGCCTAACCCCACAAAATGTTGGTTATTGTTTTAAAAACTAACCATTGTCATTTAAGTTTCCATCTTTATATTTTCCTTATTTTCATTTTCATCACTAACACTTGATTCTTCTCCTCCATCTTCCTCTTCTTCCTGTTTTACTGATTTCTTATGTAGTTGAGCGTACTTTTCCAATTGTCTCCACATTTGTACTTCATGAGGAACTCTATTAAATATAGAAGTATCCACAGGTCCGTATAATATAGGTGCGTCCGGTTGTTTGTCCAATGTGTCTTCCAGATAATCTTTAATAATCGAACTTGAAAACACCAGTTGTCTCAAGTATCTTGTTATAGGTTCAGTAGCACAAGTTAAAATGAAAAACTCCTCTCGATTAAGTTGAATTTTGTTATCATGTCTTGTTGTGTCTCTAAACCGTAGCTGATGATCACCACGTTGTTTAATGATATCAATTTCCACATTTGAATCCAAAAGTCCTACTCTTGTCTTTCTTCCAAACATGTTACTACTTAAATAGCATTCTAGTAGATGCAAATGTTTCATAAACGATTCCCAAGCACTGTCCGTAAACAAAATCATTTTGGGTCCATGAGTTAAAATTACAGTAGGGGAATAATCTGTAGATTTCATAACACCGATTAAAACACTTTTATCCAAACTGGAAGAGATTGGGTAAAATATTCGCAAAAATACCTCACTCAATATGTTTGGAGAAATATTATCTTCAATATCCCTTTTTCTCTTTTGTATAGTCTTTCTTCTTTTACCTTTTTCTTCAACATTATTACTGGCGTGAAGTTGTCCGCAAACGTTTTGTTCACCTCCTTCCTGGTGACCTTGAGGATCTAAAAACTCAGATATCTCCTTCTCAATATCTACCACATTTTCAGGTGTACCACTAGGAGAAGCCATATTGAATACGATGCTACCCATACAACAGTAGGCAACAAACTGATGAGGAGCGGTCTGTACGCTCTGCTTTTATACTCGCGGAATGAAACAAAACCGGTTCTTACAATACATTTTTAACAATTCCAGTTAAAGGTGTGTATGTTACGATTTTATCATGTAGAATTAAACAGTATGCAGTTGTATTAGCCGGTATAGCATCGTTGAATTCCATTTCTATTTTTATATCCACACTTGAAGACTTTACTGATTCATTTTGTTTAGAACAATCGATTACAACTATTGGGTAGGCATCGAAATATTTGTCAGGTGGTAATAAAGGTGTATTTGTTTTACCGTAATATGAACTTTGGAATCTCGCGTACATATCGTACAATATACTGTATTTTTTCTTAGTGAATGACACATTTAAATTGTCGTATGGAAAGAATTGTGAATTTAAATAAACTTTAATATTTTTCAAGTCACAATGATCAAATTGTCCTGCATGTTTAGTAATGTCGTCTCTTCTACCTGTTTGTAAACCAAATATAATATATCTGGCTCGTTCTACATAATTCGATGTTTTAACAGTCCAAGTGTGTCGATCCGTAGTAGGTAAACTGGGATGCTCATGAAATTCCCAACTTCTAAATGGAATAACAATATCACGATCGGCTTTTAATTTTCTTAAAAGTAGCATTCTATGCTCGTCAGCCAATTTAACATGTGGAACTCTCCATACAATTTTGTCTAATTTTAATTTCCATTCTAAAGTCGCATCTGTAGTAGCATCTGCAGCTTTAATAATGTCTTTATCGTTAGAAGATCTCAACAAAACTAATTCTTGTTTAACGTTTAATATTATTTTCCTATAATCTTCAGCAAAACCAAGCAGCAAACGTAATGGAATATGAAAATCAAAATATCCATTTGGATTTGGAGTGATCGTGTCAATTGTAGGTAATACCCATCCGGCAGGTTTAAGTAAATTGGTTTCATTGGGTGTTATAGATGTTAATCCTTTTAAAGTTGTCGTAATACCTACTTTTTTAGTGGAATCAACTGTTACACCTGATATTTCATATCTAATTTCATCAAATAGGAAAGCCATAGGATTATTTATAAATGGAACTGTTGTACCAACAGTAGTACCGTCCTTTTTAGTAACTTGTCCTTCAATATATAAGTAACTTTCACATGGTAGTGTGTAAATGTCTTGATTTTGTATGGGAATACGAATTTCATCGTTATTGTTTAATTTCGATGAAGTGTAAGGGTTGTGGGTGTGATATTCTTTTTCCCATAGGGTTTCGTCGAATGTTGGACCCTGCGCTATATCCAGTATATCCATACTCGGTTAATTTTAATCCAATTCTCTCTAAGAAACGAATGTTCTCGCGTGTTAACTCCTCCACAGCTGAAGAGCTACTAATGCGGTTTCCCGTAGGTTGTTCGCTTTTAAATGTTAAACCCATGGTTTTGTATTAAAGTGTCGATTTTAAATGTAATCTAATCGTAATAGGCTCTTCTCTGAAGTCTACCAAGTTACCGTCTTGATCCAATACGCTCAACACGATGTCTGAAATGAAAGTGGTGTTCAACGGTAGATATACCAGGTTTTGTGGCTTTTCAACAATTTTAAATCCAGGTGGTACACTTGGGTAAAAAGTATGTATGATGTGGGTGTTAGCCCCATCCCTGTAAGCACCTTGTATAATGTTACAAGTTATGTCTATACTATTGACTTTTAATATTGTTACTGTTTTCTTACCGGAATGTGTTACATCTGGTTCTAAAACAGGCTCATCGTTGGAAAATCCTAATAAATCACCAATTGAGTTTGGTTGAGTGAAATCTATATAATATTTGGAAGTAATTTCAGCTTTCATCGTATTATTATTACCTTTTAATGTTATATTGTCTTTTCCCATTTTAGTTTGCAAAAATTCATTTATATGATCAATTTCATAAGAACCTGTGGGTAACCTGCACTCTTGTAAGTCTGTAAATTTTCCACTGGCATCCTTTCCCTTATAATAATGCAATACGTTATTTTTACCTTCCGTAACATTGGGGATAGAGTTGTAAGTTGTAAAATCCAATAGTGCCGCCTCCCAAAACCTTCCTTTTTGCAAGCGTAACGCTGGAAAAAGGATACTTCGTAAAGTGGACGATTTTCCTGTTAATGATACCGTATAGGAAGACATCTCAATAGTGACTGATACTTTTAGCTAGAAATTCCAAACATAAATGGCCGCATATTGAAGTATTATCAGGTTGTTCTCTTATATAGTTATAATATATGTTTTTAGCAGATTTAAAGTAATTTTGAAGTTCTTTTGGTGGTGGCAAATTACCGAAACTATCAAAATAATATACATTGTTATTTAGTTTCTTATAACAAACCCAATGGGTGCCAGGCCCTTCAGTATTATCCAAATTTACAATTCCAGTCTCATTTTGCCACATTTTCTTTGGTAAACTGTCTTTCATAAACACACCGCGGAAAAATGGTATTTTTAAACAGGAAATATATTTAAATAATTCAATATTGGTTAATGCTTTATGTGGTATGACCAATTGATTTCTTTCATTTAATATGCACGATAAGGTCTTAGGTAAAGACCTGCCCCGTTTTTTACCATTGACCACACGGTGGGCTTCTTCCTGCCTTTTCTTGTAGATCGTCGTCTTCTTTTTATATTTCCTCCATGTTTTCTTGTGGTTGACCTCCTTTTTACTCTCCTTCTCCTCCTTCTTCCACCTCCTACTGCTGTTTTAGCCTTCATACCTGCTGTTACTGCTAAAGCTGCTGCTTTTTCTGCTATGCTAGCGTCACTTGATTTTACTCGTTGCCAAGCTATGTCCGCAAGCTTTTTGTCAGCTATTGATCTATTTTTTGAATCGGCAAACGTGGAATATGCGATATCGTGTTCTTTACAAGCCTGATCTAACTTGTTTATGCCAGGATCGCCTCTTTCCAGTCGTTTTTTCAATTTAGTTCCTGGTCCGCAATACTGATAACCTCCCGGTATATGAAATTCGTATGGTAATGCGTCTATTGCTCTATTTACTATGGATCCTACTGGAATTCGTTTTAAAGCTTTACTTAACAGAGAAACCGCTGTGGACGTGATCCCACCTCCTCTCCTTACAGTGTCTCTATATGGACTGATGTACTGGAACGTCATTATTGTCCTTTTATAATCGCAATGTACAACTTATGTGTTACCTCTATGACAAGTTGGACATAAATGAAGTCGTTTATTGTGTTCTTTTATTAAATATCAAAATCACCCCAATCCGATGATCTAAACTTTTTTGTACGAGGGTTGATAAAATAGTTTTGAACAATTTCCCGTTTAATCCAAGTACCTCTCTCAGATTCCAACAAAGGAGTACGACCTGAACCAATACCAATATGATTGTATACATCAAATAATGCATTTCCTAAAACTTTTACAAGAAAATTAACAGTGACAGCATTATCCACATGTTCAGGGTCTTTAAGGTCTGTTATACGTTTATTATTACAAGTATACACTTTGCTATCCATTTGTGATAATGTGATAGCCTGTCCTACAGTTGCAGCATCATTTGCTTCTCTTCCTTGCGCCATGTTTGTTAATTTTTTATTACTACATATAAAAAACGCATAGTAATTATTTGGATCTAGATGTACTGTTTGTCCTAAGGCAGCCGCGTCTCTATCTGCATGACCCCATGACACATTTGATAACCTTCCATGCCTGCAATCCCAATAAGCGTTTTTGTATGTCAATAAACGAAATTTTTCATTACCTTGAATAAAGTCATCCCCTTGCTTTGATAATACTTCATCTCGTTTTGCAAATCCAGTTGTTTCTTGTTTTAAAGTCTCTTTCATTTGACCCACTGTTGCACCATCAGATGGTGCTGAACCATCTTTTACATTCGCCAAACAATTGCCAAGACAATCGATAACTCCCACATCACGTATGACACAATGATCTTTTATATATTTGAGATTTACAGCATCATTTTCATTTTTTGGATAACCTATATCGTTAATAACAAATTTATAAAAAGAAAATCCATCTTTTGTCTTTTCAGGTATCAAAGAATGTAAATAGCGTCTATTTACGCTGTCTTTTGCATCTTTAGGGTCATCTACGTTGGATATACGTTTATTGTTGGCACTATACGTTTTCCCATTGAATTTTAACGTATTTTTTAATTCAGATGACAAATAACCTTTGTTTATCGCATCACCGTTTTGATTTGGTTTACCAACGTTGATAATTCTATGATCTTCTGCGTCATATGTGTTATTTTGTAGTTTTAATGTTGGCGATATCTTTTCCTTTAATATTTTTAGATTTATTGCATCCTTTTCATCCGTAGGATCTTTTATGTTTTTTAACCTTTTATTACTCATATCATAATCTCCATCAGGTGTTTGTGGTAAACCAGCACTTCTTTTTAAACTATTGGCATAATATAACCCATCCGAGGAGTAACGTCCGAACTTGTCGACACTCATAGTGCAACTGAATAGTATTCTAGGGAGTAACGCATTTTTATGAGATTACCCCACGGTTTCGGAGTTCATCCACTAAAGCCACCCATTCGTTTTCCAATCCAGTATGACCCGCTTCTTTAGCTTCATGTATTAGTTTCATTCTATCCACCAATTTATTGATATTATTGTAATAAATCACATTTGTGTTATATAGTTTCTTCATTAAACCTGTACCCGTAACGGACTTACTTCTTTTTCTTCGTTCCTGAGCACTTACATCCAAAGTGGATGCCATAAATCTTCGTTTTACAGGTTTTCTTTGTGTTAACGGCATTGTTTGTCTTCTAGTTGGTATTAACTTGGATACAAATTCTTTATATTTTAAAGACTTAGATCTAAAAGGAGGCTGGTCAGGTAAATACTTTCTCCTATATGCATTTGTCTGTTCCAAAATATTTTTATATGCTTCCATGTCTTTTTCTTTCACTACCGATACTGAAGGCTTATTTTCAAATAATAATTCAAATAATCCTTTTGTGCCCTTATACCTTTGATCACCAATGACAATATTATCATGTTCGTCAACGTTTAACGGGCTATTACCTATCATTAAACCGTCTTCTGTTAATCTCGCTCCATAACTATGGTAATTCTTATTAGGAATTGTTCCGAGTAACATTTTTACCATGTATTTCCTTCCTAAAGGTCCTTTGTTATGAATGTTTTCACCCAATAAGCTTATGTTTGACGGACCTTCCCTTGTCTCTTCTTCTTTTTCCTCTTCACTAGCAGTTGATACAACTTCATGTCCTCTTTTGGCTTTTACTTCATATAAATCTTTTATTCCACTATAGTCCGGTGATTCTAGCTCTCTTTCGGGTTCTCCACCGGTAAAACCACTATACGTAGAGGATTCCAGGTCTTCATCACTAAAATCTTCTGATTTTACATTTTCTCTTTCAAACTTCGTAATAGGTGCAATCGCATCTCCTTCCAATACAGGTTTAGCAAATTTTTTGTTTAATTGTTTCAAGGGTTCGGTAATAGGTTTAAAAGTAGATTCAAGGAATTTCTCCCTCTCGCTAATACCTAGTTTCAATGCTCTGTTTTTAGCCCGAATAGAATCACTAAGTGATTTTATTTCTTTTACTAATTTTTCTTGGTTAACCATGTTTGTAGCAAGACGTGTTGTACAACAATGAATGTGTTATACCACGTTTAATGTATTAATATAAATTTATCAAATCCTATCCTGTATCGACCATTGTTTAGCGGTTGTTCCTTCATAATTGTTAGGAACCCATACTTTTCAGCCCAAGCCTTTCCACACAACTCTTTAAATCGTTCAAATGTCATATCCGCATTTACATGATCAAAATATATATGTTTTAGGTTGGTTTCGTCCTGTTTAAATACAATTAACATGTTTGCATTGTCTCTAATGAGTTGTTTAGGTATTTTGCTGTAAGTTTGGCCAATATAAATGCTATCTATGTTGTTATGTCGACCCATAGCGAAGTAATTCCTTATTGTGTTTTGGTTTTCACAAGATACATCGTCGAATATAAACACGGAGAATGGTTTAGCTTCTTGTGGCTGCATGACACTCTCGCTTGCATTAAACTTTAAATATTTAACTTCAGGCACATTAGTCAGTATTTTTTCCAATAATTGATACTTTGGTTGTTGTAGTGATTTTGAAAATACATATAGATTGTTAAATCGTAATCCTTTAGGGTTTGTAATCAAATTGAATACTACATTAGTTTTTCCACAGTTGGA
Organism: Neoaliturus tenellus; assembly: GCA_030545055.2. Lineage (NCBI taxonomy): Eukaryota > Metazoa > Arthropoda > Insecta > Hemiptera > Cicadellidae > Neoaliturus > Neoaliturus tenellus. Next base: position 2,753,909 of record CM061532.1, on the reverse strand, counting down.
AGGTCCGGTAACCAGACAACGAACGGTGTTTGGTAACAAATTGCCATGCTTCCCACTATTGAATTCTGAATTATCCACTGTGAGTTCATCTATATTATTAATAGTAAAACTCTCTTTTTGTGGTACTATCTCCATCCTTTGTAATGGTTCAACCTAAAATGATTCTCTATCGTTATATCAAATCCTTTTTAGGTATCCAAGAATCTTCCGTCTTATTAAATCCTAACCATCGTACTTTGACCTTATCTTTTTTTCCGTTGCAACACCTTTTCAACTAAATATACATCGCCTACTGTTGATTTTAACATTTCATGTCCATAAAACCCTCCTTCAAGCAATTGTCCTTTATTATCTTTTAAAATATATGTCTCAGGTACTGTAGGTTGTACTTTGAATACAGTAAAAACCTCATTGGTCCAATTTGGCAGGTATCTTTTACTGAATACACCTTTATATTTACTTATTCGCACTTTATCACCCACATTAAATTTTTTAGGCTTTAGTTTTTCAACTTTTGGTTTAGTATTCGTTTTTATACGTTTTAATACAAGGTTTTCATTTTTACTAGTTACTTGGTTTGGTTTCATCCCGATAGTCCTATGAAATTTGTTATTGTAATCGTTTATAAGTTTTGGTAACATATCAATCCATATGTGCGATCCTCTGTTGGAAAACATTTTATACATTGCACTTTTTAAAGTTCTGTTGAATCTTTCGATTATTGAGGCTTTTACTTCTGAATTGGTTGAATAATGGTTTATATTGTGTTTTTTCATTAAATTTGCAAATTCCTTATTAAAATATTCTTTTCCATCATCTGTTTGTAAATGTTTAATAGTATGTTTGTCTCTTTGTATAGCTGTTTCCATTGCTTTTGTAACACTTTTGCCACTTTTATCTTTTAGTGGTAAAGCATCTGCCATTTTTGAAAAACAGTTAATAACAGTCAATATGTATTTATATCCTTTATTTTGTTTGCTATAAGGAATCATTTCGATTAAATCCGCTTGATATAAATCATTAATTCCTTTTATCACCGTATTTCTTCGTGGAAACTTTCTTCTTGCAGGTTTATGAAGTTCGTTGACAATTTGTTGCTTCAAGTCCTTCATATTGCAGGTTTCAATGTTTGTTGTATCACATGTATAATCACAATGAATGTTGTTTTAAATATTCACATCATTTATATGGGTCAAGGTCATCCAAACTTGTGTAAAAAAATGGGGAACACGGCGTTGGACTTGCCGTGTTCCCCATTTTTTTACGGAAGGAAAAAGGAATAAGGTCGTAGTTGTAGAAGGACGAAGAATAGGTTACTAGTTGATAGGGTTTAGAGAGTAGTGGCCAAAAGGAAGAGTGTGGATTTTGTCGGGCATAATGTATCTTTTATCATCCCGAGCTGACAACGCTTTTTTAATTTCAGTGACACTGTAGACTTGATGCTTGAAGCTTCGGATATTGTTGAATGTTGCTGATATCGTAGTATCTTCAAACAAACAAGTCTTGTAGTGGTCAAATGTCACGTGTTTTTTCAAATAAGATGTCTTCACTCCTTTTGCTTTCTTCACTGTCGGTGTGTTGTTCTCGTGGTACATCTTAAATGAATACAATTTCGCCATCAGCGCCACTATTTCTTCTAAAGGCATTCCATTTGCTTCATCTTTGAATTTTCCAATTACTTTTTTATATTTTTCATTAAAATTTGGATGGTTTTTCGGATAGTCAGAAAAATCAAAATCTTCTTTGTATGGAAAAGTCCTTAGGTCTTCATACATGTCCAAAGTCTTTATCCAGTAGATAAACGCGTCCGTATCCATGTATGCGACTCCAATGTTTTCCCTTCCGTAATGTTTAACCATTTTGTTATAATGGAAATCATACATCAGGGTTTTACTTATATCCAAAATCGACATACCTATGTATAACGGACGGTCCATGACTATTGTTGTTTTCTTCATACTGACAGCGACTAGATTTTCGTTTATAATCATGGATGTTCCGAAATTTGGTTTTTGCACTAATTTTTCCAATTTCCTAGGATCACTCACTAATTTTACATTTTTGTGTTTTCTTTTGTTCTCCAAGGTCTTCCCAAAGATGGCATTGTTCATTAATTTATAGAAGTCCTTTTCAAATGCTGTTGTCGCTGCAGCTCTTCTTGCAGTGTTGGAATCAATATATGGTTTCAACCAACAAGACTGGGTGAATTCAATTGCTCTATGAATTCTCACTATACGTAGACCCAATTCAAGAGCCTGTTGAACTACCCAGTAGTGAGCCACATAGCGATCCTTATTCTCCAAGGTCATCATCAATTTTGGCCATCTTCCTGTCGGTGAAACTTCAGTCTTGGCTAGGAGAGGCAAGTCGTAGTGATGGTCATGAAGGTGCTCCGGGTATTCAAAATCACAGTCCAAAATATAGCCTTTTGGACCATCCTTTGGAATCTGTGAGATGTCTCCGATGGTGGCCGGGTCGATCCACTTGAAGTCAGCGTAGGGAAGCGGATTTGACATTGCCCAACCATAAAGGTTGTTTGCATCAAAATAGCCAAGGTAGACCGATGGTTGTTGCTCGTCGAAGCCGGGGATGTACTTGTTGTTGGCTTTGACATAACGTGTTACAGCTTGTGTCAAACCGCCCCGTACACCAGATTCCATCATGAGCACCATATCAATATCCGTTAGAAGTTCCAGTCGACAGTTGGTTGACTTTAGCATAGCTTGCCATGCTAATCCTGGAGATGTGTACGAGTGTAGAGGGTCCAGTCCATAGGCGGAGAAGCAGGTGTTTCTGAATTCTTCCATCACATCGCACAGCAGAGTTACGTCCAATTTTATATAAAAGTCAGAATATTCCCCTAAGGTTTGAATGTTTAGTTGGTTCCAAACATTACATGCATGATTGTAGTCTTCAACGGAGATTTCACTTTCGTTTAATTTGCTGTTGAAGGCTTCAATCGGCGGTAGACTGGTTTCTTCAAATTTTTCTGTAGAAGTTATGTAATCGTAGGGGAACACTCCTTTCCGTAATACTAGGTCTAATTTATCTTCAGGTACAATTTTTCTGGTTTCTTTTAGGTCTTCTCTTCTTAGGTTCTCTGACAATTTGGCTAAACTAGATGCCATAAATCTGTAAGAGTCTACGAAGCGAAGTTTAATTTTACCTACTGTTTTTGAAAAGCTGATGTACTTTTCCAATGTTGTAGCAAGAACATCAATTTTACCGTCATCTCTTCCTAACTCCGGGATAATAAAGTGGGAGTCGTAGCCGCTAAGATTGTGTAAAACGACAGGAATAAAGTTTGGCAGTTTGTAATTTATATTGCATGAATTACAAGCAGCTCCTCTGTATAACCCTGTCAGGTGATCGTGATCTCTTACTTTTGGATTTTCTTCACTGAACATCTTCTTGCATAAATAGCATCTTGTCGCTAAGTTGTATTCTTCTTGTTGATTTTGGTTTAAAGGTTCCATAGGTACAATATTACCGAACAAGCGTTGAACCTTTCCAGCAATATCGTACAGTTGGTCTACAAAATACTTAGCGGCTTCTTCACCACGGTAGAGTATTGGAGTGGATGTTAAACCATAGTCTTGCAATTGGTTTTTAGACAAGGTTGATTTAACTAGTAAACAAAAACTGTTGGGCTGATGCAACTGATATTTTGTTCTTCTAGTCACTTCGCCGTCCGGCAGCTCCTGTGGTACTAACGTTGATTCAAAATCTGCATAGACCACTATTGGAATTCGGTATTGGTGAACTGTCTTGTTAAATTGGATACACGCTCGAGATGGTGGTGGCAGACTAATCTTCACTTCATAGTTCTCGTTGCAAAGTCTTTTATGTTCCAATAACCAGTCCAATCCTCCACGTCTTGAATCTTTCCAAGAAAAGCAGAAACATCTCTTGCAAACTGTAATCCTATTTACTCTTTTGGTCAATTGTTTTACAACTAAGGCTTCAAAGTCCTTTATCCATACATAATGGGAAATTTCACCCTTAGTTATCAATAGCAAGTCCGTGTGGTTTCTTTGCTCAACCTTTACTACCCGCAAAGGATAAACGTTGTTTGAATCATCCAGACCAAAAACATTCACTGAAACGCCAGGATTTTTCTTTTCAAATTTGTCTATGTCTTTCAATGTAACTGGGTAGGTGAGGCCTTGAAAGTTGTAGCGGTGTTCATTTTCGTAATATTCTCTACCAACTCTTTCAGGATGATCTTTAACATACTTGGTTAACATTGCATACTTAAAACATTCATTACCTTCATTTTGCACATTCCTACACGATTTAGTGTTTTGGATTTTCTTTGGTAAAGGGATAAAACTACTACCCCTTAAACCATATCCATGCTTGTGAACCCTTACATCCATACCTTCGATTGATGACAAAGTCCATCCAGATCCTCTTCCTTCATGTTCTTGAAGTTTTGTTATAAGTTCTTCCAAGCATTCTTCAATAATATCATCGATGTTGGAGGTGAAGGTAAGGGTTCGGTTTTTGGTAATGAACGCTCTCAATGCTGTTTCACCATCAGTATTGTTAAACATAGCCTCTAACACCATTCCAAATTTAATAAAATTTAGCCTTTGTAATTCTTCCCTCAACGTTTGACCAACAAGTTCCTTAGCCTGGGTTATGAATGTTTCCAATTCCAATTGAACGTTATTAATTTTGAAATGTGTTACAACTCGTCCTGGCAAGGCTGTGGTGCGCAGTTGTCTTACATCTTCCAGTTCTTCTTCTTCCATATCCTCTTCTTCGGTGTCCTCTTCTTCGGTGTCCTCTTCTTCAATAGGTCTTGTAGCAGTAGATGGTCCAGCACCAGCAAATTGAATCACACTAGGTCTTCTTCTTTGCATTTGCTGTAGATAGCTGTCGTAGTAGTCCATCTGCTTCTGGTGCTCTTCCAAAAACCGGTCAATTGAGTCTAAGTCTATTTCATCCATGGTAATATCTTCTTTTCTATCTTCGTCTTCATGTAATTCTCTGTGTATGGTGAAAAGATCTTCGTCTTGAAAGATATCCCCACAAATGTCGCAAAGAGCCATTTCAAACAGTTTGGCTTTGAATGCACACTCTGTGAATGTCCACGCAATAATGAGCAGCGCACTCCACCGGGACCCTTTATATCCGAGGCAGATAGGTGGGGAAAGTGACGTCATATGGAAACAGGTTATCACTTATGTGCTAAATTTAGCCTTTACACAACCGTTTGTAATACATTTATCAGTAGGCTTGATAAATTGATGATATTTGGTCTAGATTCAATAATTTGTACAAGTTTTTCAAAGATGTCTGTTTGAGCAAGTTTATGTAGGTCAAGGTCATTTGGAATTATTATTTTGAGCGGGGGATAGAGCACTAAGCAGCATCATTTACTACAAAGTGCTCTATCCCCCGCTCACATTCTTTTTTAACTTTTTGTTTAAACTTTTTACAAGGGTGAAACATCACCATCAGAGTCGGAATCATCCTCATCACGGAATAGGTAGCGATGACAATACATAATTCTTCTGGCAACTAACATCCTATCCATTGGACGATGGGGAGTGTCTTGTTCTTGTTCTTCTTCTTCTTCGATTTCCAATTGGAATTCCATTTCCGACTCAGATGACGACTCTAATGTTTCGTAGGCATGCAAGTCCACCTCATTGTCCGTTGAACCAGCTTCGTCAGAGTCCGTTTCAATATCCATTATCTCTTCCTCCTCCTCTTCTTGATCAACCGCAGGTAGTTGGTCCTCTACTTCTATAATTTCTAGAGGTATTACCTCCAGAATAGAGACAATTCTGTTGCAATGGAACACGGTGTTGTCAAGTGGAGCCATGGTATGGAAGTGTTGTATCCATCCAATTTGCTTACCCTTTTATACCCCCACCAAGTATGCATTTATGTGGGTCAAGGTCATGTAAAGATACCCTTTGAGCGGGGGATAGACCACTAAGCAGCATGCTAGTCCATTGCCGCAAAGTGATCTATCCCCCGCTCTGTTCTACAAAACCTCAATCAAGTCCAAGTTCGAGTCCTAGTTCAACACATTTTATTTCAATTTAAAAAATTTCAATTTCACAAAGCGTACAATTCTGATGTATCAAATATTCCAGTTCCTAAAACATTAGGTTCAGTTCATCCAAATTATGCACTCCTAACCTCATAACCTTGGTAGGGAGAATTACATTAATATGATAGTTATTTCTACCGTTACACTTGCTCCATTCTCAAAGAGATATAAATAATATAGTCTTGGATACTGTGCTTTTTCACGTCCTGCATGTTCCCTAATAAAGTTGAAAGCCAATCTTTTTGAATATTCATTATGAAACACTTCTTTTACAGAAACAAGAATTTTTTCTTCCAGAAATTTCACTTGAATTGATGATAGTTTGCTTACATCATCCTTGTCTATCAGGGGTAGCTTGTACGTGAAAGTATTTGGTATCGGTGGTTGTTTTTTTAGCATTTTATCAAGTAAACAACAGAATATTTTATACAATTTCAGCGCTGGACGTAGGGCAGCCTCTTCCGATGTTGGTGGCACTGTCGACGGTAATGGTGGCAGGCTGGGCATCTTCAGGCTGCTCAGGAATTCTGCGGTTATCAAATATTGGAGTATTGGAGCAGGGGGCGTGTCGGTCAAGGTGGTTTTGGAAGCTGGTGGATAGTTCTTGAGCTTCGGAAACATTTTGAAAATGGAAAAGTGAAATAATGTAAACGGTGATAATGGGAATGTAGTGTTGAAGGCGGGAATAACCAGTCCGTACGATAGCTGGATGTGGAATGAGAAGTGCGTGCAACCTGGCCGCCTTATATCCCCCACCAAGCCAAGGGTGACCCCCTCACAGAACAGACTGAAGCAAATAAACGGTTCATACAAGCTTAGTAAAGCGTCAGAGTGGGGGTATCACGTAATACACACACCTTAATCGCATGGTTAGCACTTTACTTAAAGTGTAGTTTATATATGTCAAGGTCATTCAAACTTTGAAAAATATTTTCACCTCCAAACACTTGTGGCAAGCCGCAAGTGTTTGGAGGTTTTTTGTTAAGAATTAAGACTGATATATATGTCAAGGTCATTCAAACTTTGAAAAATTTTTACCTCCAAACACTTGTAGCAAGCTACAAGTGTTTGGAGGTAAGTTTTTATTTGTTAATGATTTATTTGTAACTTAGTCTTCACCCTCAAGGACACGGTTTGAGATTGTCCCAGTGACTTTACATCACCGCCAGGTTAAAGTATTATACAAGTCAAGTATTTTTTTTTATTAGTTGACTTGTATAATACCCCTCTCCCTTACTTTAAGAGAGTTAAGACTAAATTTGGAAAAATAATTTGGAAAAAGACTTTTAAATATTGTCCAACACAACCTAACAATTTAGAATTTATTTTGGTAGGCCTACATCCTAATCCATTTCCCACACAAATTGGCATCCTTCCCTTCGTATTAGATAGCCTTTTTTATGGATGAAAAATTGTCTTTGTACCATCCGAACGGGTACTTTCATTGTATGAAGGCTGCCATCACCTTTTACAATGATTTCTACTTTGGCATCAAAAGCTCCATAAATTTGAGCAATAAAATAATATTTTTCATCCATTTTAAGTCTTCTAATATCAAGCGGTTGCGGACTGTGGGGATGTCTGGGTTGGGATGTTTTAGACCTAATGTTGTTAAGACTGTAGGGTCTTACTCTCGGAAGATTGATGTTTTTGTTCAAGTGCGTTTGGCAACGGTCTTTATCTAAAACAGCAAACTTCTGACAGCAAAGAATCCCAAAGTCTTTTGACATCCAAACGTAATCGCATTTATTACCCTTGCCAGCAGGGAGTTTAACACGCTTACGTTTTTGTGTTGGACGCTTTACTGGAGTGTTTTGGAGCTTGTCAGGTTTAGGCTGGCTAGAAGGAATGGGGGTGGGAGGTGAAGGTTTAAGTAGGTCAAAAGGTAGGCTGCAGACAATTTTGGGTGGGGTAGGTGAACGGGTTAGGTCGATTGAGGGAAGTTCGGGGGAGAAGATTGATTTACGGGGTGGTTTGGTTGGTGTAGGTGGCATGGGGGATATGGGTGAGGGACATTGGGATTTGGTGTAGGATAGGATTTTCTTAGTTCGACTGTAGGGGGTTATCCTCGACCTTGGCGCCTCTTCGAACACCGCAGACTCCGATCCCGAGTCCGATAGCAGAGAGAGTGCTGGAGAGGCTATCAGGACTCGTCCGCTGGGGTTCTTTGAAGATGCCGCAGGTGCGCCAGCCTCTTCCGAAGCCGAAGGTGCGCCAACCTCTTCCAATGTTGGTGGCAATGGTGAAAGGCTGGGCATCGAGGCAGGCTGCGGTGGCGGCGGCGGTGGCGGCATCGTCAGGCAGCTCAGAATCTGCGCTGTCATGAGGTATTCTAGGATCGGAGCGGACGACGATGAGGGCTGAGGCGTGTTGGCCGAGGTTGAAGAAGCTGGTGGGTAATTCTTGAGCTTAAGACCCATCTTGATGAAGCGAATAAATGAAGAGTAAATATGAAAAGAGTAAATATGAAAAGAAGATTGAAATAAGTAAATAAAATCTCAGGAGCGAGAGAGGACCATCCGGTACGGGAACCTGGACAGGAATGAGAAGTGCATGCCACCCGGCCGCCTTATATCCCCGCCGGGGCTGCCACGCCCAGGATATCAGGGGTGGGGGGGGGGGGGGTGGGGGGGGGGGTGGGGGGTTCGCACTTTTTGTCGGGGGGGGGGGGGGGGGTTCGCACTTTTTGTCGGGGGGGGGGGGGGGGGGGGGTTCGCACTTTTTGTCGGGGGGGGGGGGGGGGGTCGCACTTTTTGTCGGGGGGGGGGGGGGGGGGGGTTCGCACTTTTTGTCGGGGGGGGGGGGGGGGGGGTTAAATTTAAAACAATAAGCCTCACTTAAGGCGTTTATGTTAACATCGCTGAAGCCTCCAAAAAAGACACACTTATAGACGAGTCAAACCTTGTGTGTTACTTGACTTGTACATTTTTTTTTTAAAAGAGCTTAATATATTTACCTTGTTAATAAGACCTGACTGTTAAAGAATTTTGAAAACTTTTATATATTTAGGTCAAGGTCACGGTAAAACTTTAAAAAATTAAGCCCCACACCCCCGATGGGGGTGTGGGGCACTTGGGTTGTCATCGCTGTAGCCTCCAAAGAGACCCAACTATGACAACAAGGCAACATCCAATGTCGTGTTCCCTTCGCCACGCAAGACTTGTAAACATTTACTGCATTGTCTTTTCAATAGCTAACAAAACATTTACTTAATTTTGAGAGAGGTTGAGGACAGCCCTAGTGGATTACGCCCTCGGTCCGAGTGCAGGGGCCACCGCAAATTGGCCACAGCTGTGGTCTGCATGTCAGCATACAAACGGACCGAGTCCCAAACCCAGCCGCAATATTGCATGCCTGAGAGGACCCATGCTAAAATTGGTTTAAAATTGTTTTACACGGGGGTCTACTCCCGTACCCTACCTTTACTATTTAACTTTATCAATGCAGTAAATTTTTATAAATCTTTGTGGGTCAAGGCCACACGGACATTAAAAAAATTTCGGCCCCCGTACATCCATGGCGAACCACGAATGTTCGGGGGCCTTGGGGACTAAAAACACAAATAGCTAACAAAGATTCATTTACATAATTTTGAGTTTCCAGAAGGGAAACAAGAGGTTGAGGACAGCCCTAGTGGCTTACGCCCTCGGTCCGAGTGCAGAGGCCACCGCAAATTGGCCACAGCTGTGGTCTGCATGTCAGCATACAAACGGACCGAGTCCCAAACCCAGCCGCAATATTGCATGCCTGAGAGGACTCATGCTAACGTTGGTATAAAGTGCTTTTACACGGGGGCCTACTCCCGTTCCCTGACTTTACAATTTACTTTGAGCATTGCAAAAGCTCAAGGGGGGATTGCTAAAACAAGCGTATACACTTTAGAAAAATATAACACACTTACAACACACAATTGAGCTCAACGTAGTCAATGCTGGAACAAGCACATACATGTTAAACACATATAACAAACAAGACACAAAGGATAAAAGACACACAGGAGACATAAGGTACAAGTAAAACACTCTCATATAAAACAATTCGCAATACCCAAACGCAAGCGCAATATCTTACAACTAATACAAGTCTTAAAGTTAGAGTAGACTTCGCTAAACACTGAAGGCGCCATTCAATGTTTAGTGATGCCTATGGCGGTCCGTCCCGATCGTTCACGTTCAACGCGCGGGAGCGGACTGCGAGCCGGCTCTGGCTGGGCCCCCTTATATCCCCACCGGGGCTGCCACGCCCAGGATATCAGGGGTGGGGGTGGGGGTGGGGGTGGGGGTGGGGGTGGGGGTGGGGGTGGGGGTGGGGGTGGGGGGGGGGGGGCACTTTTTGTCGGGGGGGGGGGGGGGGGGTTCGCATTTTTGTCGGGGGGGGGGGGGGGGGGGGGGTTAAATTTAAAACAATAAGCCTCACTTAAGGCGTTTATGTTAACATCGCTGAAGCCTCCAAAAAAGACACACTTATAGACGAGTCAAACCTTGTGTGTTACTTGACTTGTACATTTTTTTTTTTAAAAGAGCTTAATATATTTACCTTGTTAATAAGACCTGACTGTTAAAGAATTTTGAAAACTTTTATATATTTAGGTCAAGGTCACGGTAAAACTTTAAAAAATTAAGCCCCACACCCCCGATGGGGGTGTGGGGCACTTGGGTTGTCATCGCTGTAGCCTCCAAAGAGACCCAACTATGACAACAAGGCAACATCCAATGTCGTGTTCCCTTCGCCACGCAAGACTTGTAAACATTTACTGCATTGTCTTTTCAATAGCTAACAAAACATTTACTTAATTTTGAGAGAGGTTGAGGACAGCCCTAGTGGATTACGCCCTCGGTCCGAGTGCAGGGGCCACCGCAAATTGGCCACAGCTGTGGTCTGCATGTCAGCATACAAACGGACCGAGTCCCAAACCCAGCCGCAATATTGCATGCCTGAGAGGACCCATGCTAAAATTGGTTTAAAATTGTTTTACACGGGGGTCTACTCCCGTACCCTACCTTTACTATTTAACTTTATCAATGCAGTAAATTTTTATAAATCTTTGTGGGTCAAGGCCACACGGACATTAAAAAAATTTCGGCCCCCGTACATCCATGGCGAACCACGAATGTTCGGGGGCCTTGGGGACTAAAAACACAAATAGCTAACAAAGATTCATTTACATAATTTTGAGTTTCCAGAAGGGAAACAAGAGGTTGAGGACAGCCCTAGTGGCTTACGCCCTCGGTCCGAGTGCAGAGGCCACCGCAAATTGGCCACAGCTGTGGTCTGCATGTCAGCATACAAACGGACCGAGTCCCAAACCCAGCCGCAATATTGCATGCCTGAGAGGACTCATGCTAACGTTGGTATAAAGTGCTTTTACACGGGGGCCTACTCCCGTTCCCTGACTTTACAATTTACTTTGAGCATTGCAAAAGCTCAAGGGGGGATTGCTAAAACAAGCGTATACACTTTAGAAAAATATAACACACTTACAACACACAATTGAGCTCAACGTAGTCAATGCTGGAACAAGCACATACATGTTAAACACATATAACAAACAAGACACAAAGGATAAAAGACACACAGGAGACATAAGGTACAAGTAAAACACTCTCATATAAAACAATTCGCAATACCCAAACGCAAGCGCAATATCTTACAACTAATACAAGTCTTAAAGTTAGAGTAGACTTCGCTAAACACTGAAGGCGCCATTCAATGTTTAGTGATGCCTATGGCGGTCCGTCCCGATCGTTCACGTTCAACGCGCGGGAGCGGACTGCGAGCCGGCTCTGGCTGGGCCCCCTTATATCCCCACCGGGGCTGCCACGCCCAGGATATCAGGGGTGGGGGTGGGGGTGGGGGTGGGGGTGGGGGTGGGGGTGGGGGTGGGGGTGGGGGGGGGGGGCACTTTTTGTCGGGGGGGGGGGGGGGGGGGGTTCGCATTTTTGTCGGGGGGGGGGGGGGGGTTTCGCATTTTTGTCGGGGGGGGGGGGGGGGGTTCGCATTTTTGTCCGGGGGGGGGGGGGGGCTCGCACTTTTTGTCGGGGGGGGGGGGGGGGGTGAGGTATGTTATGTGGGTCAAGGTCACCCACAACACTTGTACTCTAAGTGTTGGCTATACCCCCACCACAACTGGGTCCCTAGGCTACACAACACCGCTTCGTCAGTATGTCTCCGGCTTCCATGCGGTGCGTCTCGCTGTTCTCTAGCTCTCTATATGTAAGTAATTTTACAAGTTCTGAATGTAGGTCACTACACTTTAACTCTGGGACGATATCGACTTATAGTATTTCAGTGTTTTGACTCAAGGTCATCACACTTTAACTCTAGCACATCGGTTATCGTACCAGAGGTGTTCAATAACCTAACTTGTAATGTTTAGGGTGGCGTTTTCACGCCACGTGGTATCGCCATGAGTGTCCAGTCCAAGTTTTAAGTTAAATTAATTTTACTGTAATCTTTTCCATTTCCGCTTCGTTTTGCCAAAGTATAAGGTGTCGCTTAATAAAGTGGTATTTCTCTAAAGTTATAGGAGATTGCAAGGATACAATTAGTTTATTTAGGAGACTCTTCATCTTGGAGTTTAACACAATTTCCACTTTGACTTTGCTTCCTCGGCTCTCACAGCCTAAGCTGTACAGAAATGTTTCTTCTAGTGCCAACTCGGGCCAAGAGAACAGTGTGTTGACTGTAGGACAGCTCATGGTGAAGTGATGCGATACTCCAGCGTACCACCTCACCTTCCCCCGCCACTGTGACCTTCCCCCACTCCTGCTGTTTCCCCCACCTCTTTTCCCTTGACTCATGCGCTACAAGCAGTCTCTCAGTATTGTGCGGACTTTTGTGAGGTGAAGCCATGTCGCAGGACACTTTAGGTAAGAAACTTAGCCGTGTTAAGACTTTATTAGTTGCTCACTGTCCACCACCCAAAGTTAAGAGAGTTTCAACTTTAGCTAAGTGGCGCACACTGTTGCGCGGACACCCTAAGTTTTATACAAAACAGACTAATGTCAGTTTTACTGATGAGGATTTGTTTAAAATATTGGATGAAATGACTTTTCCTTGCAAAATTCAGTTAGTTACTCCCATTCCTGACAGTTTAGAGTCTTAGTCTCTCAAGCCAATATACCTAGCGTACACAGAGCCTGACAGTCAGTCACTCGGTGGCTGTCGTGGGGTGCGCATCGGTGTCGGCGCTCCGTTGTTAGGTTTTCAAGGTCACAGTAATATCAAATTGTTGGTGTTGTTCTGGTTCAAGGTCACCTGAGGGATAACCGATTGCCCATTTAGGCAGGGTCATGTCAGAAACTCGAGTTTAACTTGGCACTTTTGCCGTTTCTCGTCGAAAATTCGCTCCAAGTGGTCAAGGTCACGGGGACTCTGACTGAAACTCGGAGCGTAGTGCGAGAAACGGCAAAAGTGCCAAAAAATTTTAAGTTTCGGCGTGACCTTGACCTCAGTGGCGTCGGTGACGTCATTTTGATGACGTAAGGGGTGATGACGTCATCAGCACGTCATTTCTGTGACGTCATGGGTGTGACGTCATAGAAATGACGTCATTAGTGATGACGTCATCGATGACGCAATCGATGACGTCATCGGTGAGGTCATTGACCTCGATGACGTCATCCCTCAGGTGACCTTGAACTGGGCCAGCACCAACAATTTGACACTACTATTGAATAATAAAAAAGATTGGTTTTGTATGTGCAATCTGGACTCTAACAAATTTACCAACACCCAGCGTAAAAATGACTATCTTTTAAGAAATCAATTTTACAATTAATAGCTAGATCACTTTAATACACTCTGAAACGCGAAAAACCAAGACCTTAGGTTGAAATAACGAAAACTTAAATTTTACCTATAGTCACTCCTGACATAGAAATATTCTATCAGTCAAATCGCAAATTTTAGTATTAAATGTTAAAGTTTTTCAAATTTTTAAGATAAGCTTAAACACTCTAAAATACGCTGAAACATGTAAATCCGAAATCCCAAACTGAAATATTGAATAATAAAAAAGTTTGGTTTTGTATGTGCAATCTGGACTCTAACAAATTTACCAACACCCAGCGTAAAAATGACTATCTTTTAAGAAATCAATTTTACAATTAATAGCTAGATCGCTTTAATACACTCTGAAACGCGAAAAGCCAAGACCTTAGGTTGAAATAACGAAAACTTAAATTTTACCTATAGTCACTCCTGACATAGAAATATTCTATCAGTCAAATCGCAAATTTTAGTATTAAATGTTAAAGTTTTTCAAATTTTTAATATAAGCTTAAACACTCTAAAATACGCTGAAACATGTAAATCCGAAATCCCAGACTGAAATATTGAATAATAAAAAAGTTTGGTTTTGTATGGCCAATCAGGACTCTAACAAATTTACTAACACCCAGCGTAAAAATGACTATCTTTTAAGAAATCAATTTTAAAATTAATAGCTAGATCGCTTTAATACACTCTGAAACGCGAAAAACCAAGACCTTAGGTTGAAATAACGAAAACTTAAATTTTACCTATGGTCACTCCTGACATAGAAATATTCTATCAGTCAAATCGCAAATTTTAGTATTAAATGTTAAAGTTTTTCAAATTTTTAAGATAAGCTTAAACACTCTAAAATACGCTGAAACATGTAAATCCGAAATCCCAGACTGAAATATTGAATAATAAAAAAGTTTGGTTTTGTATGGCCAATCAGGACTCTAACAAATTTACTAACACCCAGCGTAAAAATGACTATCTTTTAAGAAATCAATTTTAAAATTAATAGCTAGATCGCTTTAATACACTCTGAAACGCGAAAAACCAAGACCTTAGGTTGAAATAACGAAAACTTAAATTTTACCTATGGTCACTCCTGACATAGAAATATTCTATCAGTCAATTCGCAAATTTTAGTATTAAATGTTAAAGTTTTTCAAATTTTTAAGATAAGCTTAAACACTCTAAAATACGCTGAAACATGTAAATCCGAAATCCCAAACTGAAATATTGAATAATAAAAAAGTTTGGTTTTGTATGTGCAATCTGGACTCTAACAAATTTTCCCAACACCCAGCGTAAAAATGACTATCTTTTAAGAAATCAATTTTACAATTAATAGCTAGATCGCTTTAATACACTCTGAAACGCGAAAAGCCAAGACCTTAGGTTGAAATAACGAAAACTTAAATTTTACCTATAGTCACTCCTGACAGAAATATTCTATCAGTCAATTCGCAAATTTTAGTAAAAAATGTTAAAGTTTTTCAAATTTTTAAGATAAGCTTAAACACTCTAAAATACGCTGAAACATGTAAATCCGAAATCCCAGACTGAAATATTGAATAATAAAAAAGTTTGGTTTTGTATGTGCAATCTGGACTCTAACAAATTTACCAACACCCAGCGTAAAAATGACTATCTTTTAAGAAATCAATTTTACAATTAATAGCTAGATCGCTTTAATACACTCTGAAACACGAAAAGCCAAGACCTTAGGTTGAAATAACGAAAACTTAAATTTTACCTATAGTCACTCCTGACATAGAAATATTCTATCAGTCAAATCGAAATTTTAGTAAAAAATGTTAAAGTTTTTCAAATTTTTAAGATAAGCTTAAACACTCTAAAATACGCTGAAACATGTAAATCCGAAATCCCAGACTGAAATATTGAATAATAAAAAAGTTTGGTTTTGTATGTGCAATCAGGACTCTAACAAATTTACCAACACCCAGCGTAAAAATGACTATCTTTTAAGAAATCAATTTACAATTAATAGCTAGATCGCTTTAATACACTCTGAAACGCGAAAAGCCAAGACCTTAGGTTGAAATAACGAAAACTTAAATTTTACCTATAGTCACTCCTGACATAGAAATATTCTATCAGTCAAATCGCAAATTTTAGTATTAAATGTTAAAGTTTTTCAAATTTTTAATATAAGCTTAAACACTCTAAAATACGCTGAAACATGTAAATCCGAAATCCCAGACTGAAATATTGAATAATAAAAAAGTTTGGTTTTGTATGGCCAATCAGGACTCTAACAAATTTACTAACACCCAGCGTAAAAATGACTATCTTTTAAGAAATCAATTTTAAAATTAATAGCTAGATCGCTTTAATACACTCTGAAACGCGAAAAACCAAGACCTTAGGTTGAAATAACGAAAACTTAAATTTTACCTATGGTCACTCCTGACATAGAAATATTCTATCAGTCAATTCGCAAATTTTAGTATTAAATGTTAAAGTTTTTCAAATTTTTAAGATAAGCTTAAACACTCTAAAATACGCTGCAACATGTAAATCCGAAATCCCAGACTGAAATATTGAATAATAAAAAAGTTTGGTTTTGTATGTGCAATCAGGACTCTAACAAATTTACCAACACCCAGCGTAAAAATGACTATCTTTAAAGAAATCAATTTTAAAATTAATAGCTAGATCGCTTTAATACACTCTGAAACGCGAAAAACCAAGACCTTAGGTTGAAATAACGAAAACTTAAATTTTACCTATGGTCACTCCTGACATAGAAATATTCTATCAGTCAAATCGCAAATTTTAGTATTAAATGTTAAAGTTTTTCAAATTTTTAAGATAAGCTTAAACACTCTAAAATACGCTGAAACATGTAAATCCGAAATCCCAGACTGAAATATTGAATAATAAAAAAGTTTGGTTTTGTATGGCCAATCAAGACTCTAACAAATTTACCAACACCCAGCGTAAAAATGACTATCTTTAAAGAAATCAATTTTAAAATTAATAGCTAGATCGCTTTAATACACTCTGAAACGCGAAAAACCAAGACCTTAGGTTGAAATAACGAAAACTTAAATTTTACCTATGGTCACTCCTGACATAGAAATATTCTATCAGTCAATTCGCAAATTTTAGTATTAAATGTTAAAGTTTTTCAAATTTTTAAGATAAGCTTAAACACTCTAAAATACGCTGCAACATGTAAATCCGAAATCCCAGACTGAAATATTGAATAATAAAAAAGTTTGGTTTTGTATGGGCAATCAGGACTCTAACAAATTTACCAACACCCAGCGTAAAAATGACTATCTTTTAAGAAATCAATTTTACAATTAATAGCTAGATCGCTTTAATACACTCTGAAACGCGAAAAACCAAGACCTTAGGTTGAAATAACGAAAACTTAAATTTTACCTATAGTCACTCCTGACATAGAAATATTCTATCAGTCAAATCGCAAATTTTAGTATTAAATGTTAAAGTTTTTCAAATTTTTAAGATTAGCTTAAACACTCTAAAATACGCTGAAACATGTAAATCCGAAATCCCAGACTGAAATATTGAATAATAAAAAAGTTTGGTTTTGTATGTGCAATCTGGACTCTAACAAATTTACCAACACCCAGCGTAAAAATGACTATCTTTTAAGAAATCAATTTTACAATTAATAGCTAGATCGCTTTAATACACTCTGAAACACGAAAAGCCAAGACCTTAGGTTGAAATAACGAAAACTTAAATTTTACCTATAGTCACTCCTGACATAGAAATATTCTATCAGTCAATTCGCAAATTTTAGTATTAAATGTTAAAGTTTTTCAAATTTTTAAGATAAGCTTAAACACTCTAAAATACGCTGAAACATGTAAATCCGAAATCCCAGACTGAAATATTGAATAATAAAAAAGTTTGGTTTTGTATGGGCAATCAGGACTCTAACAAATTTACTAACACCCAGCTTAAAAATGACTATCTTTTAAGAAATCAATTTTAAAATTAATAGCTAGATCGCTTTAATACACTCTGAAACGCGAAAAACCAAGACCTTAGGTTGAAATAACGAAAACTTAAATTTTACCTATGGTCACTCCTGACATAGAAATATTCTATCAGTCAAATCGCAAATTTTAGTATTAAATGTTAAAGTTTTTCAAATTTTTAAGATAAGCTTAAACACTCTAAAATACGCTGAAACATGTAAATCCGAAATCCCAGACTGAAATATTGAATAATAAAAAAGTTTGGTTTTGTATGGCCAATCAGGACTCTAACAAATTTACTAACACCCAGCGTAAAAATGACTATCTTTTAAGAAATCAATTTTAAAATTAATAGCTAGATCGCTTTAATACACTCTGAAACGCGAAAAACCAAGACCTTAGGTTGAAATAACGAAAACTTAAATTTTACCTATGGTCACTCCTGACATAGAAATATTCTATCAGTCAATTCGCAAATTTTAGTATTAAATGATAAAGTTTTTCAAATTTTTAAGATAAGCTTAAACACTCTAAAATACGCTGCAACATGTAAATCCGAAATCCCAGACTGAAATATTGAATAATAAAAAAGTTTGGTTTTGTATGGGCAATCAGGACTCTAACAAATTTACCAACACCCAGCGTAAAAATGACTATCTTTTAAGAAATCAATTTTACAATTAATAGCTAGATCGCTTTAATACACTCTGAAACGCGAAAAACCAAGACCTTAGGTTGAAATAACGAAAACTTAAATTTTACCTATAGTCACTCCTGACATAGAAATATTCTATCAGTCAAATCGCAAATTTTAGTATTAAATGTTAAAGTTTTTCAAATTTTTAAGATAAGCTTAAACACTCTAAAATACGCTGAAACATGTAAATCCGAAATCCCAGACTGAAATATTGAATAATAAAAAAGTTTGGTTTTGTATGTGCAATCTGGACTCTAACAAATTTACCAACACCCAGCGTAAAAATGACTATCTTTTAAGAAATCAATTTTACAATTAATAGCTAGATCGCTTTAATACACTCTGAAACGCGAAAAACCAAGACCAGAGGTTGAAATAACGAAAACTTAAATTTTACCTATGGTCACTCCTGACAGAAATATTCTATCAGTCAAATCGCAAATTTTAGTATTAAATGTTAAGTTTTTCAAATTTTTAAGATAAGCTTAAACACTCTAAAATACGCTGAAACATGTAAATCCGAAATCCCAGACTGAAATATTGAATAATAAAAAAGTTTGGTTTTGTATGGGCAATCAGGACTCTAACAAATTTACCAACACCCAGCGTAAAAATGACTATCTTTTAAGAAATCAATTTTACAATTAATAGCTAGATCGCTTTAATACACTCTGAAACGCGAAAAACCAAGACCTTAGGTTGAAATAACGAAAACTTAAATTTTACCTATAGTCACTCCTGACAGAAATATTCTATCAGTCAAATCGCAAATTTTAGTATTAAATGTTAAGTTTTTCAAATTTTTAAGATAAGCTTAAACACTCTAAAATACGCTGAAACATGTAAATCCGAAATCCCAGACTGAAATATTGAATAATAAAAAAGTTTGGTTTTGTATGGGCAATCAGGACTCTAACAAATTTACCAACACCCAGCGTAAAAATGACTATCTTTTAAGAAATCAATTTTACAATTAATAGCTAGATCGCTTTAATACACTCTGAAACGCGAAAAACCAAGACCTTAGGTTGAAATAACGAAAACTTAAATTTTACCTATAGTCACTCCTGACATAGAAATATTCTATCAGTCAATTCGCAAATTTTAGTATTAAATGTTAAAGTTTTTCAAATTTTTAAGATAAGCTTAAACACTCTAAAATACGCTGAAACATGTAAATCCGAAATCCCAGACTGAAATATTGAATAATAAAAAAGTTTGGTTTTGTATGGGCAATCAGGACTCTAACAAATTTACCAACACCCAGCGTAAAAATGACTATCTTTTAAGAAATCAATTTTACAATTAATAGCTAGATCGCTTTAATACACTCTGAAACGCGAAAAACCAAGACCTTAGGTTGAAATAACGAAAACTTAAATTTTACCTATAGTCACTCCTGACATAGAAATATTCTATCAGTCAAATCGCAAATTTTAGTATTAAATGTTAAAGTTTTTCAAATTTTTAATATAAGCTTAAACACTCTAAAATACGCTGAAACATGTAAATCCGAAATCCCAGACTGAAATATTGAATAATAAAAAAGTTTGGTTTTGTATGGCCAATCAGGACTCTAACAAATTTACTAACACCCAGCGTAAAAATGACTATCTTTTAAGAAATCAATTTTAAAATTAATAGCTAGATCGCTTTAATACACTCTGAAACACGAAAAGCCAAGACCTTAGGTTGAAATAACGAAAACTTAAATTTTACCTATGGTCACTCCTGACATAGAAATATTCTATCAGTCAAATCGCAAATTTTAGTATTAAATGTTAAAGTTTTTCAAATTTTTAAGATAAGCTTAAACACTCTAAAATACGCTGAAACATGTAAATCCGAAATCCCAGACTGAAATATTGAATAATAAAAAAGTTTGGTTTTGTATGGCCAATCAGGACTCTAACAAATTTACTAACACCCAGCGTAAAAATGACTATCTTTTAAGAAATCAATTTTAAAATTAATAGCTAGATCGCTTTAATACACTCTGAAACGCGAAAAACCAAGACCTTAGGTTGAAATAACGAAAACTTAAATTTTACCTATGGTCACTCCTGACATAGAAATATTCTATCAGTCAATTCGCAAATTTTAGTATTAAATGTTAAAGTTTTTCAAATTTTTAAGATAAGCTTAAACACTCTAAAATACGCTGCAACATGTAAATCCGAAATCCCAGACTGAAATATTGAATAATAAAAAAGTTTGGTTTTGTATGGGCAATCAGGACTCTAACAAATTTACCAACACCCAGCGTAAAAATGACTATCTTTTAAGAAATCAATTTTACAATTAATAGCTAGATCGCTTTAATACACTCTGAAACGCGAAAAACCAAGACCTTAGGTTGAAATAACGAAAACTTAAATTTTACCTATAGTCACTCCTGACATAGAAATATTCTATCAGTCAAATCGCAAATTTTAGTATTAAATGTTAAAGTTTTTCAAATTTTTAAGATAAGCTTAAACACTCTAAAATACGCTGAAACATGTAAATCCGAAATCCCAGACTGAAATATTGAATAATAAAAAAGTTTGGTTTTGTATGTGCAATCTGGACTCTAACAAATTTACCAACACCCAGCGTAAAAATGACTATCTTTTAAGAAATCAATTTTACAATTAATAGCTAGATCGCTTTAATACACTCTGAAACACGAAAAGCCAAGACCTTAGGTTGAAATAACGAAAACTTAAATTTTACCTATAGTCACTCCTGACATAGAAATATTCTATCAGTCAAATCGCAAATTTTAGTAAAAAATGTTAAAGTTTTTCAAATTTTTAAGATAAGCTTAAACACTCTAAAATACGCTGAAACATGTAAATCCGAAATCCCAGACTGAAATATTGAATAATAAAAAAGTTTGGTTTTGTATGTGCAATCAGGACTCTAACAAATTTACCAACACCCAGCGTAAAAATGACTATCTTTTAAGAAATCAATTTTACAATTAATAGCTAGATCGCTTTAATACACTCTGAAACGCGAAAAACCAAGACCTTAGGTTGAAATAACGAAAACTTAAATTTTACCTATAGTCACTCCTGACAGAAATATTCTATCAGTCAAATCGCAAATTTTAGTATTAAATGTTAAGTTTTTCAAATTTTTAAGATAAGCTTAAACACTCTAAAATACGCTGAAACATGTAAATCCGAAATCCCAGACTGAAATATTGAATAATAAAAAAGTTTGGTTTTGTATGGGCAATCAGGACTCTAACAAATTTACCAACACCCAGCGTAAAAATGACTATCTTTTAAGAAATCAATTTTACAATTAATAGCTAGATCGCTTTAATACACTCTGAAACGCGAAAAACCAAGACCTTAGGTTGAAATAACGAAAACTTAAATTTTACCTATAGTCACTCCTGACATAGAAATATTCTATCAGTCAATTCGCAAATTTTAGTATTAAATGTTAAAGTTTTTCAAATTTTTAAGATAAGCTTAAACACTCTAAAATACGCTGAAACATGTAAATCCGAAATCCCAGACTGAAATATTGAATAATAAAAAAGTTTGGTTTTGTATGGGCAATCAGGACTCTAACAAATTTACCAACACCCAGCGTAAAAATGACTATCTTTTAAGAAATCAATTTTACAATTAATAGCTAGATCGCTTTAATACACTCTGAAACGCGAAAAACCAAGACCTTAGGTTGAAATAACGAAAACTTAAATTTTACCTATAGTCACTCCTGACATAGAAATATTCTATCAGTCAAATCGCAAATTTTAGTATTAAATGTTAAAGTTTTTCAAATTTTTAATATAAGCTTAAACACTCTAAAATACGCTGAAACATGTAAATCCGAAATCCCAGACTGAAATATTGAATAATAAAAAAGTTTGGTTTTGTATGGCCAATCAGGACTCTAACAAATTTACTAACACCCAGCGTAAAAATGACTATCTTTTAAGAAATCAATTTTAAAATTAATAGCTAGATCGCTTTAATACACTCTGAAACGCGAAAAACCAAGACCTTAGGTTGAAATAACGAAAACTTAAATTTTACCTATGGTCACTCCTGACATAGAAATATTCTATCAGTCAAATCGCAAATTTTAGTATTAAATGTTAAAGTTTTTCAAATTTTTAAGATAAGCTTAAACACTCTAAAATACGCTGAAACATGTAAATCCGAAATCCCAGACTGAAATATTGAATAATAAAAAAGTTTGGTTTTGTATGGCCAATCAGGACTCTAACAAATTTACTAACACCCAGCGTAAAAATGACTATCTTTTAAGAAATCAATTTTAAAATTAATAGCTAGATCGCTTTAATACACTCTGAAACGCGAAAAACCAAGACCTTAGGTTGAAATAACGAAAACTTAAATTTTACCTATGGTCACTCCTGACATAGAAATATTCTATCAGTCAATTCGCAAATTTTAGTATTAAATGTTAAAGTTTTTCAAATTTTTAAGATAAGCTTAAACACTCTAAAATACGCTGCAACATGTAAATCCGAAATCCCAGACTGAAATATTGAATAATAAAAAAGTTTGGTTTTGTATGGGCAATCAGGACTCTAACAAATTTACCAACACCCAGCGTAAAAATGACTATCTTTTAAGAAATCAATTTTACAATTAATAGCTAGATCGCTTTAATACACTCTGAAACGCGAAAAACCAAGACCTTAGGTTGAAATAACGAAAACTTAAATTTTACCTATAGTCACTCCTGACATAGAAATATTCTATCAGTCAAATCGCAAATTTTAGTATTAAATGTTAAAGTTTTTCAAATTTTTAAGATAAGCTTAAACACTCTAAAATACGCTGAAACATGTAAATCCGAAATCCCAGACTGAAATATTGAATAATAAAAAAGTTTGGTTTTGTATGTGCAATCTGGACTCTAACAAATTTACCAACACCCAGCGTAAAAATGACTATCTTTTAAGAAATCAATTTTACAATTAATAGCTAGATCGCTTTAATACACTCTGAAACGCGAAAAACCAAGACCTTAGGTTGAAATAACGAAAACTTAAATTTTACCTATAGTCACTCCTGACAGAAATATTCTATCAGTCAAATCGCAAATTTTAGTATTAAATGTTAAGTTTTTCAAATTTTTAAGATAAGCTTAAACACTCTAAAATACGCTGAAACATGTAAATCCGAAATCCCAAACTGAAATATTGAATAATAAAAAAGTTTGGTTTTGTATGGGCAATCAGGACTCTAACAAATTTACCAACACCCAGCGTAAAAATGACTATCTTTTAAGAAATCAATTTTACAATTAATAGCTAGATCGCTTTAATACACTCTGAAACGCGAAAAACCAAGACCTTAGGTTGAAATAACGAAAACTTAAATTTTACCTATAGTCACTCCTGACATAGAAATATTCTATCAGTCAATTCGCAAATTTTAGTATTAAATGTTAAAGTTTTTCAAATTTTTAAGATAAGCTTAAACACTCTAAAATACGCTGAAACATGTAAATCCGAAATCCCAGACTGAAATATTGAATAATAAAAAAGTTTGGTTTTGTATGGGCAATCAGGACTCCAACAAATTTACTAACACCCAGCGTAAAAATGACTATCTTTTAAGAAATCAATTTTAAAATTAATAGCTAGATCGCTTTAATACACTCTGAAACGCGAAAAACCAAGACCTTAGGTTGAAATAACGAAAACTTAAATTTTACCTATGGTCACTCCTGACATAGAAATATTCTATCAGTCAAATCGCAAATTTTAGTATTAAATGTTAAAGTTTTTCAAATTTTTAAGATAAGCTTAAACACTCTAAAATACGCTGAAACATGTAAATCCGAAATCCCAGACTGAAATATTGAATAATAAAAAAGTTTGGTTTTGTATGGCCAATCAGGACTCTAACAAATTTACTAACACCCAGCGTAAAAATGACTATCTTTTAAGAAATCAATTTTAAAATTAATAGCTAAATCGCTTTAATACACTCTGAAACGCGAAAAACCAAGACCTTAGGTTGAAATAACGAAAACTTAAATTTTACCTATGGTCACTCCTGACATAGAAATATTCTATCAGTCAATTCGCAAATTTTAGTATTAAATGTTAAAGTTTTTCAAATTTTTAAGATAAGCTTAAACACTCTAAAATACGCTGCAACATGTAAATCCGAAATCCCAGACTGAAATATTGAATAATAAAAAAGTTTGGTTTTGTATGTGCAATCAGGACTCTAACAAATTTACCAACACCCAGCGTAAAAATGACTATCTTTTAAGAAATCAATTTTACAATTAATAGCTAGATCGCTTTAATACACTCTGAAACGCGAAAAACCAAGACCTTAGGTTGAAATAACGAAAACTTAAATTTTACCTATAGTCACTCCTGACATAGAAATATTCTATCAGTCAATCGCAAATTTTAGTATTAAATGTTAAAGTTTTTCAAATTTTAAGATAAGCTTAAACACTCTAAAATACGCTGAAACATGTAAATCCGAAATCCCAGACTGAAATATTGAATAATAAAAAAGTTTGGTTTTGTATGTGCAATCTGGACTCTAACAAATTTACCAACACCCAGCGTAAAATGACTATCTTTTAAGAAATCAATTTTACAATTAATAGCTAGATCGCTTTAATACACTCTGAAACACGAAAAGCCAAGACCTTAGGTTGAAATAACGAAAACTTAAATTTTACCTATAGTCACTCCTGACATAGAAATATTCTATCAGTCAAATCGCAAATTTTAGTAAAAAATGTTAAAGTTTTTCAAATTTTTAAGATAAGCTTAAACACTCTAAAATACGCTGAAACATGTAAATCCGAAATCCCAGACTGAAATATTGAATAATAAAAAAGTTTGGTTTTGTATGTGCAATCAGGACTCTAACAAATTTACCAACACCCAGCGTAAAAATGACTATCTTTAAGAAATCAATTTTACAATTAATAGCTAGATCGCTTTAATACACTCTGAAACGCGAAAAACCAAGACCTTAGGTTGAAATAACGAAAACTTAAATTTTACCTATAGTCACTCCTGACATAGAAATATTCTATCAGTCAATTCGCAAATTTTAGTATTAAATGTTAAAGTTTTCAAATTTTTAAGATAAGCTTAAACACTCTAAAATACGCTGAAACATGTAAATCCGAAATCCCAGACTGAAATATTGAATAATAAAAAAGTTTGGTTTTGTATGGGCAATCAGGACTCTAACAAATTTACCAACACCCAGCGTAAAAATGACTATCTTTTAAGAAATCAATTTTACAATTAATAGCTAGATCGCTTTAATACACTCTGAAACGCGAAAAGCCAAGACCTTAGGTTGATATAATGAAAGACGAAATTTTACGTATAGTCACAATTGTTAAAGTCCCCAAGGTCATCGCAATTCCCCCCACCACTTTCTTTATACATAGGGCACCTGGAGCCGTACGGTCAGTCGCTTTGCGACTGTCGTGGGGTGCACAACTGGTGTCGGCACTCTGTTGTACGGTTTTAAGTTAAAGTTTACGATTTATCATGTACAACAATAAAAACTCGTGGACTTAGTGAAATATTCTATCAGTCAATTCGCAAATTTTAGTTAAAAAATGTTAAAGTTTTCAAATTTTTAAGATAAGCTTAAACACTCTAAAATACGCTGAAACATGTAAATCCGAAATTCCAGACTGAAATATTGAATAATAAAAAAGTTTGGTTTTGTATGGGGCAATCAGGACTCTAACAAATTTACCAACACCCAGCGTAAAAATGACTATCTTTTAAGAAATCAATTTTACAATTAATAGCTAGATCGCTTTAATACACTCTGAAACGCGAAAAACCAAGACCTTAGGTTGAAATAACGAAAACTTAAATTTTACCTATAGTCACTCCTGACATAGAAATATTCTATCAGTCAAATCGCAAATTTTAGTATTAAATGTTAAAGTTTTTCAAATTTTTAAGATAAGCTTAAACACTCTAAAATACGCTGAAACATGTAAATCCGAAATCCCAGACTGAAATATTGAATAATAAAAAAGTTTGGTTTTGTATGTGCAATCTGGACTCTAACAAATTTACCAACACCCAGCGTAAAAATGACTATCTTTTAAGAAATCAATTTTTCAATTAATAGCTAGATCGCTTTAATACACTCTGAAACGCGAAAGCCAAGACCTTAGGTTGATATAATGAAAGACGAAATTTTACGTATAGTCACAATTGTTAAAGTCCCCAAGGTCATCGCAATTCCCCCCACCACTTTCTTATACATAGGGCACCTGGAGCCGTACGGTCAGTCGCTTTGCGACTGTCGTGGGGTGCACACTGGTGTCGCACTCTGTTGTACGGTGTTAAGTTAAGTTTAGGATTTATCATGTACAACAATAAAAACTCGTGACTTAGTGAAATATTCTATCAGTCAATTCGCAAATTTTAGTAAAAAATGTTAAAGTTTTTCAATTTTTAAGATAAGCTAAACACTCTAAAATACGCTGAAACATGTAAATCCGAAATCCCAGACTGAAATATTGAATAATAAAAAAGTTTGGTTTTGTATGGGCAATCAGGACTCTAACAAATTTACCAACACCCAGCGTAAAAATGACTATCTTTTAAGAAATCAATTTTACAATTAATAGCTAGATCGCTTTAATACACTCTGAAACGCGAAAAGCCAAGACCTTAGGTTGAAAAAACGAAAACTTAAATTTTACCTATAGTCACTCCTGACAGAAATATTCTATCAGTCAACTCGCAAATTTTAGTAAAAAATGTTAAAGTTTTTCAATTTTTAAGATAAGCTTAAGATAAGCTTAAACACTCTAAAATACGCTGAAACATGTAAATCCGAAATTCCAGACTGAAATATTGAATAATAAAAAAGTTTGGTTTTGTATGGGCAATCAGGACTCTAACAAATTTACCAACACCCAGCGTAAAAATGACTATCTTTTAAGAAATCAATTTTACAATTAATAGCTAGATCGCTTTAATACACTCTGAAACGCGAAAAACCAAGACCTTAGGTTGAAATAACGAAAACTTAAATTTTACCTATAGTCACTCCTGACAGAAATATTCTATCAGTCAAATCGCAAATTTTAGTATTAAATGTTAAAGTTTTTCAAATTTTTAAGATAAGCTTAAACACTCTAAAATACGCTGAAACATGTAAATCCGAAATCCCAGACTGAAATATTAAATAATAAAAAAGTTTGGTTTTGTATGGGCAATCAGGACTCTAACAAATTTACCAACACCCAGCGTAAAAATGACTATCTTTTAAGAAATCAATTTTACAATTAATAGCTAGATCGCTTTAATACACTCTGAAATGCGAAAAACCAAGACCTTAGGTTGAAATAACGAAAACTTAAATTTTACCTATAGTCACTCCTGACATAGAAATATTCTATCAGTCAAATCGCAAATTTTAGTATTAAATGTTAAAGTTTTTCAAATTTTTAAGATAAGCTTAAACACTCTAAAATACGCTGAAACATGTAAATCCGAAATCCCAGACTGAAATATTGAATAATAAAAAAGTTTGGTTTTGTATGTGCAATCTGGACTCTAACAAATTTACCAACACCCAGCGTAAAAATGACTATCTTTTAAGAAATCAATTTTACAATTAATAGCTAGATCGCTTTAATACACTCTGAAACGCGAAAAACCAAGACCTTAGGTTGATATAATGAAAGACGAAATTTTACGTATAGTCACAATTGTTTAAGTCCCCAAGGTCATCGAAATTCCCCCCACCACTTTCCTTATACATAGGGCACCTGGAGCCGTACGGTCAGTCGCTTTGCGACTGTCGTGGGGTGCACACTGGTGTCGGCACTCTGCTGTACGGTTTTAAGTTAAAGTTTAGGATTTATCATGTACAACAATACAAACTTAGCAAATTATAACATTTTAGCCAGTTCAATTTACCACACTTACACTTATTTGGCGAAAACATAAAACTGTTGTACCATGAGTAAATTTTTCTAAGTGTTGGTTCAAACCTGGGGGTACGTCTGTTGAGATGAAAACTTTAACTCTGATCGTACGAAGAGTAAATATTTCTAAGTGTTTGCTCAAACCTTTAGGTAGCTCAACGCACGGGGACGGGCTGTGAGCCGGCTATGAGCGGGGCCGCCTTATATCTCCACCGGGCAACCACACCCAGGGGCGCCATCGGTGGCGCAGGGGTGGGGGTGCTACCAGGGGTGCAGGGTTGGGGGCGCCACTGGGGGCGCAGGGG
This sequence comes from Neoaliturus tenellus, assembly GCA_030545055.2. Taxonomy (NCBI): domain Eukaryota; kingdom Metazoa; phylum Arthropoda; class Insecta; order Hemiptera; family Cicadellidae; genus Neoaliturus; species Neoaliturus tenellus. The sequence continues at coordinate 2,725,160 of CM061532.1, read as the reverse complement.
TGAGAGCGGGGATTACCGTCTCTATTGATGTAAGTATTTTACAAGTTTTCGGCTCAAGGTCACTACACTTTAACTCTGGACCAACATAGGCTAAATATTTCAGAATTTTTCCCTCAAGGTCACCACACTTTAACTCTGGGACGACATCGACTTGTGGTTTCTCTGTGTTTTGACTCAAGGTCATCACACTTTACCTCTAGGACGACATCAACTTGTAATATTTCTACGTTTTCACTCAAGGTCCCAACACTTTAACTCTGGTGCAACATCAAATTGTCGTACCAAGACAAATGCTCAAGGTCACTACACTTTAACTCTGGACCAACATAGGCTAAAATATTTCAGAACTTTTCCCTCAAGGTCACCACACTTTAACTCTGGGACGACATCGACTTGTGGTTTTTCTGTGTTTTTCACTCAAGGTCATAATACTTTACCTCTGGGACGACTTCAAATTGTAATGTTGTTATGTTTTCACTCAAGGTCGCCACACTTTAACTCTGAATCTACTTAAACTTGTCATACCAAGAAAACTTTAGTTCTTATGCTCAAGGTCACCACACTTTACCTTTGGGACGACATCAACTTGTAATATTTCTATGTTTTCACTCAAGGTCACCACACTTTAACTCTGGGACAATATCGACTTGTATTATTTCTATGTTTTTTTTTTACTCAAGGTCATTACACTTTAACATCTACATTTAAGGTAGCACCAAAACGGTGCTACCTGGCGTGACATTTTCAAGTTTCCCAAGGTCATCGCAATTCCCCCTACCACTTCCCATATACCTAGATTACGCGGAGCCTAATAGTCAGTCGCTCGGTGTCTGTCGTAGGGTGCACATCGCGGTTGCAGTAATGGTTAGAGTAAGGCAGCCGGGCCAGTTCAAGGTCACCCGAGCAGTGTCACATGACAGACTCAAGGTCATTACACTTTAACTCTGGGCCAACATGGGGTAAATATTTCTAATTTTTTCCTCAAGGTCACCACACTTTAACTTTGGAACAACATAGGCTAAATATTTCTGAGTTTTACTCAAGGTCGCCACACTTTAACTATGAGACAACATCGACTTGTAATATTTCTGTGTTTTGACTCAAGGTCTTAACACTTTAACTCTGGGACAACATCGAATTGTCTCCCCAAGAAAACTTTAACTCTTATGCTCAAGGTCATCACACTTTAACATTTAAGGGACTAATTAACATTTACATTTAAGGTAGCACCAAAACGGTGCTACTGCACTTTTGCTATTTCTCGTAGAAATTGGCTCCAAATCCTCAAGGTCACGAGGACTCTGAAGAGTAGAGTAGTCTCTCTACTCTTTGACTTTTTTTAAACTCCATTTGAATGACCTTGAGATTTCCCCCACCACTTCCCATATACCTAGAGTACGGGTCACTTCTCGAGCTGGTTCAAGGTCACCCTGGAGGTCACCCACTACACTTATACTCTAAGTGTTGGCAATACCCCCACTACAATTGAATCCCTAGGCTGCACAACGACGCTCCGTCAGTCTGTCTCCAACTTGCGTGCAGTGCGCTTCGCTGTTCTTCGTCTCTATTGATGTAAGTATTTTACAAGTTTTTGGCTCAAGGTCACTACACTTTACCTCTGGACCAACATGGGTTGAATATTTTTGTGTTTTTACTCAAGGTCACAACACTTTAACTCTAGCACGTCGGTTATCGTACCAGAGGTGCTCAATAACCTAACTTGTAATGTATAGGGTGGCGTTTGCACGCCACGTGGTATCGCCATGAGTGTCCTGTCCAAATTTTAAGTTAAATTAATTTTACTGTAATCTTTTCCATTTCCAATTCGTTTTGCCAAAGAATAAGGTGTCGCTTTATAAAGTGGTATTTCTCCAGAGTTATAGGGGATTGCAGAGATACAATTAGTTTATTTAGGAGACTCTTCATCTTGGAGTTTAACGCGATTTCCACTTTGACTTTGCTTCCTCGGCTCTCACAGCCTAAGCTGTACAGAAATGTTTCTTCTAGTGCCAACTCGGGCCAAGAGAACAGTGTGTTGACTGTAGGACAGCTCATGGTGAAGTGATGCGATACTCCAGCGTTAAGCCTCACCTTCCCCCACCACTGTGACCTTCCCCCACTCCTGCTGTTTCCCCCACCTCTTTTCCCTTGACTCGTGCGCTACAAGCAGTCTCTCAGTATTGTGTGGACTTTTGTGAGGAGACGCCATGTCGCGGGACACTTTAGGTAAGAAACTTAGCCGTGTTAAGGCTTTATTAGTTGCTCACTGTCCACCACTCAAAGTTAAGAGGGTTTCGACTTTAGCTAAGTGGCGCAAACTGTTGCGCGGACACCCTAAGTTTTATACAAAACGGACTAATGTCAGTTTTACTGATGAGGATTTGTTTAAAATATTGGATGAAATGACTTTTCCTTGCAAAATTCAGTTAGTTACTCCCATTCCTGACAGTTTAGAGTCTTAGTCTCTCAAGCCGATATACCTAGAGTACACAGGGCCTGACGGTCAGTCACTCGGTGGCTGTCGTGGGGTGCGCATCGGTGTCGGCGCTCTGTAGTTGTTAAGTGTTCAAGGTCACAGTAATATGAAATTGCGGATGTTGTGCTTGTTCAATGGTCTCTGAGGACTAGTGGATGACGGTTTAAGCAAGGTCATGTCGCAAACTCGAGTTTGACTTGGCACTTTTGCTGTTTCTCATCGCAGATTTGCTCCAAGTCGTCAAGGTCATGTGGACTCTGACTGAAACTCGGAGCGTAGTGCGAGAAACGGCAAAAGTGCCAAAAAATTTTGAGTTTCGGCGTGACCTTGACCTTAACAGTGTCAGTGACGTCATTTTGATGATGTAATGGATGATGACGTCATTAGCATGTCATTTCTGTGACGTCATGGGTGTGACATCACAGAAATGACGTCATCGATGGTGACGTCATCAATTACGTCATCGATGACGTCATTTTGATGACGTCATGGGTATGACGTCATCGATTGCGTCATCTTCGATGACGTCATCGATTACGTCATCGATGACGTCATCGGGGTCGTTGACCTTGGCGATGACGTCATCACATTCCTCAGAGGTCATTGAACTGAGCCAGCAACCGCAAAAACACACTACTTCAGGACACTCTCAAAAGATATTTTCCTGGCCGTCAGACACTTTGTGTGGTTGCAACCCCTGCCTGACAACCCTTAAAGTGCGGTGAAAAGTAGGTCAGACCTCGTCATAAGTATAAAAGCTGAAATTTACATAATAATGTTACTTTGGACACTTTCAAAAGACGTATTCCCGGCCGTCAGACACTTTGTGAGGTTGCAACCCCTGTCTGACAACCCTTAAAGTGCGGTTAAAATAGGTCAGACTTTGTCATATCAAAGCTGAAATTTACGTACGGTATGTTACAAGGGAAATTCCCTCAATACCTTCCTGATTTCCCAGATTTTTTAAAAATCAGACGTTATTTTAACTACGCCATTAATATTAAAAGTAGAAAATACGTCTTTTGGGAGTGTCCCAAGTAACATATGCAAATTTCAGCTTTTATACTTATGACGAAGTCTGACGTACTTTCCACGGCACTTTAAGGGCCGTCAGACAGGGTTTGCAACCGCAAAAAGTGTCCGACAGCCAGGAAAACATCTTTTGAGAGTGTCCTGAGTAACATATGTAAATTTCAGCTTTTATACTATGACGAAATTTTTGTGCAATTTTCTCACTTTTCACACCTCATAACTCTGAAAGTAACCATTATCCAAATTTCTTAATAGAGGATCGTTTATATTACCATAAGGGCTACACACAGGCAAACTTTCAGGTTTTATAAAATGACGAAGGTCAGATCGTCGCTGGCTCTTGCTCTACTTCAGTTGGTTCATTCTAATGTGTCTAGATATCAAGTTTTATGCTTAATAGCTCCCTGGTACATCTGTCAAAATGTTGTTACATCCATTTCTCATTGGGGTTGGAAGTTGTTTATATTAATATCATTTTTGTTACAGTTTTATAAAACCTTTATGTTTGTATAGTGATTTACTTTATAGTTCTATGAGTATAAACTCATTGACGATTTAAGAAAACTCAGATTTGTCAAAAATATTATTGATAAATCTAATATTGAATCCTTGATTGGATGTGACGATAGCTATATACCAAATCCAATGTACTCCTTCCCTGCATATCTTGTTCTACCCATGAAATATATGTACAGACATGCACGACATTGAATTTGAATTTAAAATATATTAAATTTTGAATACCCAAACCATTAAGTGTTTAATCAGGTTTAAGTGTTTAAGATTATGTTTAATTAGGTCTACTTAATTCATTTTTTCGTCTTTAGATTTTTCCTTCTTATTTAAAGCCCCGTGTATTCCCAATGTATACAAAACCGAATAAAAATAGGGACATCCCATGTTAAAAAAACTTTACCGAAATACGGAGGAAAATAAGGCGTTGATGGTAGGATTACTTTTCCTTTTTGCCACGAGAAGGGCTCTTTTTACCTTTAAATGTCAAAATAAGAATAGTTGTTTGTTTAAACAAAATAAAAGCAGTAACATTAGTGTAGTAAAATTAAGCCAAAATATGGTTGGAAAATGAATAAATTTTTGGACAGCGAATTTTTTGTGAAAAGTGTTCTATGCCATCCCCTGACCTCCCTCAGAAAAGTCCCCTGAAATCCCCAGTGGGCAACATGCCTAAAAATGATGGGATGGCCCACGAGGAGTTATAAATAAATCTTTCTTCGACCAATGGGTTTATGTACATCAAATTAAAGCTCTTAAGTAGTAGAATTTAATGCCGCAAACCCCATCTCAAAAAGGTTGCCTGAGTCAAAAACGGCAGCCTGTCAAACTTTGAATAAAAATAAAATTTTAACCTAAACGATTAAAAATTTAATAACTTTTTAAATACTTGACCTGTTGAGGTTCGGTTTGGGGCAAACGTTTGCTTTTACAATTACCTTTGAAAATGCGGATAGATAGTCATATGCTTATCATACTACCCTTAAAACACCCTCCACGTGGACATCCCAAGTAGGAAGTTTTAAAAAAATTCTTAGACCATAGCCATCCTATACATAATTTTAAAGGTCTTAGTAAGGAGAGTAAATAGCCGAAAGCCAGACTTCAAAAGGTGAAATATGTCGGAAATTATTGTATTTCAAAGTTTTATAGTATTATTTTATTCTAAACTTTGAACCCCTGCCATTTCACTCCCGACAGTTATATTGAGGTCGGGTTTACGGCATTGTATTTTACATTTGAAGACCTTTAATTTGATATATAAAAACCTTCTGGAATGTATTTAAATTTAGTATGCTTAATATAAAATTTTTATGTAACTCCTTATGGGCCAACCCCTCATTTCTAAGCGTGATCCCCATATGGGATTTCTGGGGACTTTTCGGAGGAAGGGCAGAGGACGCCATACAACACATATCAAAAGAAATTGGCTTTCCAAAAATTATTTCATTTTTCCCGACTAATTTTACTACACTAAATTCTTTTGCACAAATGTTCTAAAACCATCTGATTCCACTCAACCAATCAACATGATCCTTGAATGAAAATTACAGTTATTGTGAGCGGCTTCTTTACAAGAACACTTCTTTACAAGAACACCCTACTCATTAATTAATTATTTCACATTAGTATTACCCCGTCTATACTCGAACTTCGTGAAAGATTAAGCAATTTAAAAACCTCATTAGTTTTAACTACAGAACCAGGGGGACCGAGCTTAAGCTCGGTAAAATTATTACTTTCGTTTCTCACGCAAAGCTCGTTCGCTCCGCTCACTCACCAGGCGGAAGGTTTGCTGCACATTGGTATGATTTTCCTAGAGCCACAGGTTAAAGATGTAACACATTGGTTTATTTTATCTACAGTTATCAGCTGATTTTTGTTCAATTAAAAAATCTCCATAAGGATAACATGAAAACTTTGAAGGGCTCTAGCGCGAAAACCGGATTTTTCCCAGCTATGGGACCAGCTCCAATCGATTTCCGGTGGCCAAAACCCCCATATTCAATCAAAAAATAAAAAATCCTTGGAGCGAAAAAAAACTTTGCCTGGACAAACGGAGCTTGTTTTAGAGTATAAGATATTGTGTTTGATGAAATACAATTAGATTAATGTTTTGGAATATTTAATAGTGAATTCAATGTGCGAAAATATATGTTTTTTCAATAACTTGTTTATAATTTACATTTAAACATATTTAATGGAAGTAGTTTTAAAAACTATCAACATTATTTTATTACAATTAAAATTCAGTTGATTTAAAAACATATTTTTCACCATGTTGTTGGGTTTCTTTATCTCCTGGGGGTACAATTCAATTTTTAACGTTTTAAAGTCCTAATATCTTTTGAAAAACCATCATTTTAAAATTATGCTTCTATCTAAAGTCTGCTTTGCTCTAAAGTAAACATGCCCTTAAAATATCTCAAACGTGCATCTACATGGCTAAAAGGTAAAAAGATTTATTTTCTACTTTATTATTCATTTCCATTTACAAACCTGTACAAAAACATGATGAAAGTAATGAAGTATTATAAAATCGAAATGAATTGTTATCCTTGTGTTTAGCCATCATCTAACTATTATTGAGCTATTATTTACAAACATAGATGAACAGTTTAACGTTATATTTTATAGGTTATACAGTGTGTCAGAAAATAAACTTTTCAGGATTTTGAGAGATGATTACTTGTACAAAAATTAAAGAAAAAGTTCCTATAAAGAGATGTTCTAAAATGCTTCGCTAGGCCGATATTTAGTTTTTTTCGTAAGGGATATTATTTAAAGTTAAAATTTCGCATGAATATGATTTAATTTTCATATTCAGCACAGTTGTTAATTTTCGGGGATTTTTTTCTTATGTGTATTTTTAAATTAACAACTAATTAGAATTTTTAAACTCAAATATCTCAAAAACAGCCATTTTATTAAAACTTTACAGACTATAAAAAAGGTTGGAAAATTATATCAACCAAACAATTTTTGAGAGGAAAAAAGTTAAAAAATAAGTTACCCAGCCAACGATGCCAATTTTTTAACGATTTTACAACAAATAATATTGCAACAAAGAAATATTGCGTTTTTTATGACTTTATTTTGCATTATTTATAATGCAAAATTAACGTTTTCATGCAGAAAAGTCACAATAACTCTTTTATTTGTTGTCACATCCTTGCAAACTTGGCATCACTGATTAGAGAATTAACTAGTAATTTTTCACACATTTGCCTCTTATAAAATAATAAAAATAAATATAAACACTACCTCAGATATTTAATCTTAAATTGGCCAATGTAAAAAACGCATATGTGAAAATTATAAATGTTTCCTGGAAACAAGCATTTTAGGATATTATAGGATTTTTTTTCTATTGTCTACGCCTAAGGCATTTTAGTTGAGGGAGTGTACAGAGTACCAGAAACGCTTTTAAGGGAAAGCGGTCCAAACCCATCAGTGTGGTGGACATACCGGGAATCGAACCCGTGACCTCTTGAACCGAAGTCCAAGACGCTAATAAAAATAATAATAATAATAATAATAATAATAATAATAATATAAGAATAATAAGTTTTTTAGTAAGAACTTTTTGGAGTGTGAAATGAATTGTAAATGTGATTAGTGTGATGGATCTGATGAAGTGTGGTCTGAATTGTAAATGTGATGACTGTGATAAATCTGATGACGTGTGAACTGAATTGTAAATGTGATGAGTGTGATGGATCTGATGACGTGTGAACTGAATTGTAAATGTGATGAATGTGATGGATCTGATGAAGTGTGAACTGAATTGTAAATGTGATGAGTGTGATGGATCTGATGAAGTGTGAACTGAATTGTCAATGTGATGACTGTGATAAATCTGATAACGTGTGAACTGAATTGTAAATGTGATGAGTGTGATGGATCTGATGACGTGTGAACTGAATTGTAAATGTGATGAATGTGATGGATCTGATGAAGTGTGAACTGAATTGTAAATGTGATGAATGTGATGGATCTGATGAAGTGTGAACTGAATTGTAAATGTGATGAGTGTGATGGATCTGATGAAGTGTGAACTGAATTATAAATGTGATGACTTTGATAAATCTGATAACGTGTGAACTGAATTGTAAATGTGATGAGTGTGATGGATCTGATGAAGTGTGAACTGAATTGTAAATGTGATGACTGTGATAAATCTAATAACGTGTGAACTGAATTGTAAATTTGATGAGTGTGATGGATCTGATGAAGTGTGATGTGAATTGTAAATGTGATGAGTGAGATGGATCTGTTGAAGTGTGATCTGAATTGTAAATGTGATGAGTGAGATAGATCTGATGAAGTGTGAACTGAATTGTAAATGTGATGACTGTGATGGATCTGATGAAGTGTGAACTGAATTGTAAATGTGATGAGTGTGATGGATCTGATGAAGTGTGAACTGAATTGTAAATGTGATGACTGTGATAAATATGATAACGTGTGAACTGAATTGTAAATGTGATGAATGTGATGGATCTGATGAAGTGTGAACTGAATTGTAAATGTGATGAGTGTGATGGATCTGATGAAGTGTGAACTGAATTGTAAATGTGATGACTGTGATAAATCTGATAACGTGTGAACTGAATTATAAATGTGATGAGTGTGATAAATCTGATAACGTGTCAACTGAATTGTAAATGTGATGAGTGTGATGGATCTGATGACGTGTGAACTGAATTGTAAATGTGATGAATGTGATGGATCTGATGAAGTGTGAACTGAATTGTAAATGTGATGAGTGTGATGGATCTGATGACGTGTGAACTGAATTGTAAATGTGATGAATGTGATGGATCTGATGACGTGTGAACTGAATTGTTAATTTGATGAGTGAGATGGATCTGATGAAGTGTGATGTGAATTGTAAATGTGATGTGTGAGATGGATCTGATGAAGTGTGATCTGAATTGTAAATGTGATGAGTGAGATAGATCTGATGAAGTGTGAACTGAATTGTAAATGTGATGACTGTGATGGATCTGAAGAGGTGTGATCTGAATTGTAAATGTGATAATTGTGATGGATCTGATGTAGTGTGATCTGAATTGTAAATGTGATGAGTGTGATGGATCTGATGAAGTGTGGTCTGAATTGTAAATGTGATGACTGATAAATCTGATGACGTGTGAACTGAATTGTAAATGTGATGAGTGTGATGGATCTGATGACGTGTGAACTGAATTGTAAATGTGATGAGTGTGATGGATCTGATGAAGTGTGATCTGAATTGTAAATGTGATGACTGTAATGAAGTGTAGATTTGTTATTGGTATAGACCAACTGTTTTTTTTTCGGATAATTAGTTAATAGACCAATGACCGAAGACAGTAGGGTACATTTTTGATCCACCACAAAGCTTACAATTTCTCTTAGAATTCAGATTCGAAGGTTACCGACTGTAAACATTATCTAACCTATTACGAAACAAAATATATTTCGTATCGTAGTTTTACACCATATTATTATAACTGAATTATATTCATCCGATTTTACAAAATAGTAAGAAATAAAAATATTGCCTTTCGGTATTTAAGGTAATAACATCGCCAATGTATTCGTCCTTAGTTCATAACTTCATTGACTATGTACACTAACCTGAATAGACCTCTCATCCAATGCATTTAGTTTGAGGCAAAAATTTGGAAGTTTCGTGTACGCGGCACCATAGTCGCTGCCATCGATGTTGTTATTATGTAGCTGAATTTACAGTGCTGCAAAAACATATCATCGCAACATAAACAAAAACCCCCATTATAAAATGTTTAATTCTTGATTGGGAATAGTGGTAGTACTGATTTGTCTCTCATATGACTCTTGTACTTCCATGTAGACCGCACAAGAACGCATTAACGTCAATGGGTTTCAAACGCTTATATGCTATGAGAAGTCTACTCACGTTAGTGTACATAGTCAATGATAGCCCTTAGTTCCACGTAATGATCTATAGACTGCTATATCAAAGCTATAGCTGCGACTGTAGACCTAGCTTAGTGTATTGAGCTTCATATTCTCTGTGTAGATCAATGGGGCTATGTGTTCTGGCCCTGACGGTCCCACAACCATGTAGTTGCTCAAGTGGGATTACCACTTAATACGATAATTATGCGAGAATCTACAATACCTTCATCGTAGCAGACCTGCGTACTCAGGGAATTCCCAAATGAGATTGAGATTTTGTATTTTCCCCATAAACACCATAGGAATGAGTATGTAGGTTTGCTACCGTGAAATGTTGTTAGAAAATGTTATTGTTCTAGGAAATGTAATGGTTTATTAGGGTAAATATCAAATTATAATCAGCACTTTAATTTCCCACATAAACTCAATGGGGGTGAGTATGTAGGTCTGCCGCCACAAGGGTGTTGTAATAGTATATCAGTCAAACCCTACCTAGTAACTATACATAATAAATTGTATAAAGTTATACCAATAAATTAGCTAGACACAGGGTTTTGTTGATTTCCCATAAGATTAACATGGAAATCTTTTTTTAACTCTTCTCTGGAATTTGTTAAGCCAGGTTAAAAATTCATAATACTAAATTGTTTGTTTTTAAATCTCGCTTAAATTAAGTTCAAATTGTTCAATTTTGAAAAATGAGGTCCAAAAATGCCAACAACATATTTTTGACCCTTTTTAAATACCATTAAACCCAGTTCCCATAACCCAATCATGCTAGTTCACGAGCTCATTAATAAAGACCTAGTCTTACACCTTCATACAAAATTTCATAAAAATCGGAGGTTCCCTTCAAAAGTTATCAATATCACGGACACAGGTAGTCAGGGTATTGCAAAAACCATTTTCTATTAATTTTTATGCGTAAAATACGAATATGCATAGCCAGTTTTGGTTTTTTAAAACACCCTGTATATAGATATACATTTATATCAAAATGAACGAGTGGTGTGTGTGATTCCCGGGCTTAAGTCTTACCATGGCTACCACCGTAATAGCGTACTCCCTATAGGGAAATTCGCTAAAAATCATATTTTGGAAACTTATGATGAAACACAAGACAGAATTTTAGAAAATATGAAAGAGGATCCACAAAACATATTGGCATTAAAAATTGCTATAAAAATATATATTTAAATTGTATGCTTCTCAATCTAAAATATCATCAGACATCGTCGCCACCAGTTCTTATCAGTCGCTTGATGGAGAAGGACGTGTGCCGCACTCTGACCTCGTCTGCCTAGTTAGTGAGTGACTCGTGCCGTGCCCGTATTAACTTGTTTGCTGCTATACAGAGTGTTAATTTTATTGAGCGCAGTATACTTTTCTAGTAATATTTACAAGTATTATACGTCTGTGTCTGTTTGCTAAATCGTATTAACTATGTCTTCGTGTACAAAGTGTGCGGGAAGTTTCACGAACATGCGGGAAGTTTTAACCTGTGCGGACTGTAGAGGCAGCTTCCACCCTTCGTGCACTAGGGTAGAGACTATAGAGAACTATAAAAAATTTAGTAGTCAGCGAAAAGCCACCTGGAAGTGCGACACGTGCAAGGGTGAGACGCTTTCGTCGGCGAGCCGTGGCGAGCCGGACAACACCGCCCTCGTGGACCTGATCAACAATATGAAGAAAGAGCTCAGCCAGCAGATGGACTCGGTCAACACCAACTTGGAGAACAAGATCGAAGGTGTAGTAAGTACGATTTCTACCATGCAAATAACCTTAAACGCATTGGTTGAGGAAAATGAAACTCGAAAGGCAGACTACAATAAGATTGTCGCTGAAAATCTCGAGTTGAAGAAGGAGGTGAAAAATCTTCATTTACAAGTGCAGGACATTGAGCAGTACTCGAGAAAAGACAACATAGAAATAGTGGGTGTTCCATATAAGACTGGTGAAGATGTATTTGATTTGCTGGAAGATCTTGCCAAAGTTATTAAAATATCCTATCATAAGTCAGAAATCTCTACAGCACACCGATTAGGATTTTCGCCTGACCGTCCAAACCCTTCGATAATCGTGAAGTTCGTAACGAGAGACTACAGGAATCTATGGATCTCGGCTGCCCGAGAACACCGTGCTCGACTCACCGCCGCCGCTCTCAGCGACTCCTGGGCCTCGACGAAGGTGTTCATAAATGAACACCTCACCTCATACAACAAGACCATCCTCGGGAAGGCGAAGAGCCTAGTCAAGGAAGGGAAGCTGGCCTACGCGTGGACCCGGGATTGCCGTGTGTTCGCCAGGAAGTCCACTGCGCCTGGGTGCCCTACAAAGCTTCTCCGATCTATGGACGACCTGGATGCAGCTGTAAGAGGTGAAAATGGTCGCTAAGGAACTTATTATATATAGTGAGTGATTATCTTTCGTTTCTCTACTTTTTATTAGTTATCCTATCCTATATAGTTATTACATTTTTTCTTCTTTATTTTCTTTTAATAATTACATAATTATTAATTTTGCAGTAACAATCAATAAGCATGTAACAAATTGATATAATATTTTTTTAATTTATTTCGAAGTTAAATATAAGCCAATACTTCACAGGATCTCACATTTGAAAAATTATATGATTACGGTAATTATGTATTTGATAATGATAAATGCAACAATGTTATACAAGATTAACTTACAACTGATAAAACGGTAGCTTCAATTTACTGGGTAGATCCATCTTTAATTTATTGCAATTTTTTACTCTGAGGCGATTTATTTTATTTATTTATTTATTTTTTATGTAATTCCACAGTTAATATTTTATTTTTAGATTTTGTTATTAGAATAACAAAACTACAAATTACAGTAAATCATTAGTGAAGAAACTACAGTAACTTTATTGATACTTCAAACGTATTATAGGGTAATATATTTTTTATTATTTTAATAAGCCTTTTATGGGTGCAAAAGCTCAGTCTCACTTGTTAAAATAATTTATTTCACCAATATGAGGCAATGCATTATTTGTTTAACTGTACAGTATTATCTATTGCAATGTATTATTTCATATTCTTTCAAATAAAATTTATAACATTCTGCTCACTTTTAATTTAGACCGTTAACACTCAAGTTATCTTGATTTGTTATGATAAGTTGGCTATTCTACCTTAGCTTAAGTAAATATAAACTTTCATGTGTTGTTAAATTTTTAATTGGGGTTAATTTATTTATTTTTGTCTCATTTACAGCCGACTTTCATTATTTCTTGTAATATTTCTGATTTGGGGGAGGGGGGCCCTTACTCCATCAACATAGATTTAATTGACACACATAATAAAAAGGAATCAAGTCAATTTTGGTTTACCTTTTGTTTACAGTATTTCAATCTGTTTTAATAAGTCTTACACTCATTCTTTGTATAATTAATTGCTTCATTACACTGGTAGAATGTATGTTATTATTTTAATTTAGTTTCTATTTTATCTATTAGTTCTTATAACTATCTTGTTCACATATTTAAAATAATGTGTTGTTAATTCAGAAGTGCGTTTTTATGTATTAATTACAGTAATCTATATTTATAAAAGAATAGGGAGTTAATTCAACAAACGATCTGAGTAAATCCAGATAATATAAGATTTAACTTAAATAATACAGTAGTAATAATAGTAATTATCATTATTATATTTTTGTGGGAGGGCATGATATTAATTTGTTTTGGTATAAATATATAAAAGGTTGTTAAACTTAAATTTTAAGGGCAACTCACTGTTATTTATTTAATGTCAGATTACTTTTGTTACTTAATAGACATGGTATTATCAATGGAAGAAGTATTATAAATTATTTCACTTAAAATAACTCTTAACTGCCTGTATTTGATTTATTCTAGAATTTGAATTATTACAGAACTCAATCGAACAATGTATAGTTATATATTGAATTAACTAAGACTCAATTGTATATTTATGAAGTTACTGTTTTCATTGACTTTATTGCAACCAGCAAAATATAGGCCTACCTGTTAGTACAGAAAAATATCAATGAGCGTAATACTACTAAAGTTTTATAGTTCAAGGAAATGGATAAATTTGTGACATAGAAACGGTTTCAAGAACATAGTTCCAAAATTCGTGTTATCAGTTGCACCCAAGATAAGATATCGTGTTCGAGGCATTTTCCTATCAGCTTAGTCATGAAATCATGATCATGAAATTACAGTACTTTATTTTAACTTTATTTATTATTATTCTACTTTTTTTCTTAAATTTAATTAACTTTCGCTCTTTTTTTGGCATTTTCTAAGATGACTGGTAAGGGGCCGGCACGCCACCACTACAACTACAACGGATTTTGACGGAGACAGACTATTATTGGACAGCTACAGACAAATTCAATGTGACGAATTTGACAACCATGACTGTTTACATAGCTTCCTCGACGATGAACAGAACTCACGGGCACTGACATTTATTCACTTTAACATACGTAGCTATTACAAAAATATAGATAACTTGTTGGTGACTTTAGAGAGCGTAGATATAAAATTTGACTGTATTGTATTGACTGAGGCATGGGTTGACGAAAACAAGACATTAACACCACTTGACGGGTACGAAATTTTTGTGACTGACAATAACTGGAACAGAAACGACGGTGTCATCGTATACTGCAAAACTGAACTTTGTGTTACCTCACAACAGATTTACATCGGCGAAGCAACTGGACTACAACTCGAATTTGACCTTGACAATAGACATTATTCTATTCTTGCAATCTACAGAAGTCCTTCAATGAATGCAGAGTTATTTTTATCCGACTTGGAGATTATATACAATAACATTTTGAAAAGAAATACTCATGTTTTTATTGGAGATATAAACATTGACACGTTAACTAGTAATAATACCAATGAAAAGGACAAGTACTTAGATATTATGTATGGAGCTGGTTTTGTGGAATGTATAAATAAGCCAACGAGGGTTACCGATCATTCGTTGTCCTGCATCGACCATATCTTTATCTATCATAATGATGTAAACCAAATAAACTCTGCCGTTTTCCACACTAATATCACAGACCACTACGCCGTTGTCGCTACAATCAGACGTCCGTTCACTGACATTCCACCTGACTTTAGCAATAACCAGACTGAAACGTACTTAGACATGAGGACTATGGGGAGACTACTTGAGGGTGAAAAATGGGATGATGTTTTGGCCCTGTATGACGTTAATGAAAGTTGTAATATTTTTTTTAATACAATTGAAAAATTTAAAACATTGGCAACAAAATGCAAATTACCTAACACTCGCCATAAAAAGCTCAAACCATGGATTTCAAATGAAATTATTAAAGGAATTCGAATTAGAGATAAATTAAGTAAGCGTCTAAAAAAACACCCTCTTGACGAGAATCTTAAAGTAATTTTTCAAAATTTAAGAAACAGATTGTCAAACGATATAAAGTGGGCTAAAATTAATTACTACAAACAAAAAATAATAGAATCTCATAATAATCCCAAAAAATTTTGGAATGTTATCAATGAAGTAAGCGGGGCGAAAAATAAAAAAACCTTTTTTCCTTTAAAACATTTTGATGGTGGGGGTGATGGTGTGAAGTCGGTGGCTGATTCTTTTAATTCCTACTTTTCACAAGTTGGAGTAAATTTAGCTAACCGGCTTCCGCTGTCCATTGGCCCGCCATTGGTTGACGATTCAGCGTACAGGGTCAATCACGAGTTCCAGCTGGAGCCGGTTTCCGATGACCAAGTTCGGAGATGCATCAGAGAGATGCGTGGTGGATCTGCCTCCGGATGCGATGGGTTCACAGCCAAATTATTAAAAAATAACGAACAGTGTTTTATTATTCCTTTGCGACACATTATTAATCTTAGTTTTTCCACGGGTGTATTTCCTGAAGCTTTAAAAACTGCTAAAGTAATACCGTTGTACAAATCTGGCGTTAAGAATGATAAAAACAATTATAGACCTATTTCATTATTGAGTGTTTTTTCTAAAATTATAGAGAAATGTGTTAAGCTGCAACTTCAATCCTACTTAGAAAATCACTTTATTCTATCGGAGGAACAGTTTGGTTTTCGTAGGGGGAAAAATACATCAGATGCTCTCTTTTCATTAAATAAACTTATAATAGAGTCTTTGAATAAAAATGAAAAAGTCCTTTTAGTTTTTATAGATCTTGCCAAAGCATTTGATTCTATCGATAGAAAACATCTCATTTCAAAATTAGACAATATTGGCGTGCGTGGTGTTGCTCTGAATTGGTTTGTTAGTTATTTTAGAGGTAGAAAGCAAGTAGTTTCAATTAATAAAATAAATAGTGATTCGATGCAAATAGATTATGGGGTTGTTCAGGGTAGCACGCTTGGTCCTCTGTTATTTTTAATCTACATAAATAATTTGACCAAGCTCGCAATCACTGGAAATTTCTTTCTATTTGCTGATGACACTGCGATAGTATTCAAAGGGCATTCATGGGAAAGGGTATTCCGTGATGCGATTCAGGATATGTGCCTAGTAAAAAGATGGTTTGACCAAAATGTATTATCAATGAATATTTCCAAAACTAAGTGTATGCCAATCGCGCTGCGTCCTGTGAGTGAGCCACCCGCTGAACTCTCACTCGTACTTCATACTTGTGGGGATTGCACGAGGGAGGGGTGTGGATGCCAGGTTGTCGACAGGGTA
Source organism: Neoaliturus tenellus (assembly GCA_030545055.2). Taxonomy (NCBI): domain Eukaryota; kingdom Metazoa; phylum Arthropoda; class Insecta; order Hemiptera; family Cicadellidae; genus Neoaliturus; species Neoaliturus tenellus. The sequence continues at coordinate 2,708,504 of CM061532.1, read as the reverse complement.
GACCAGTATAAGTATTTAGGTGTAGTTATGGATTCTAGGTTAAGGTGGGATATACACGTCAGTCAGCTAAAAACTAAACTTAGAAAATTGATTTATGTATTTTTTCAACTTAATCAAATTTTAACTCCTAATGAAATAAAAGTAGTTTATTTTTCTTACGTTCAGTCACTTTTACAGTATGGTATTATAGTATGGGGTGGGGCAAATAAAAGTGTACTTGAGTCTCTCTATGTAATACAAAAATTGTTGATAAAAGTGAGTCTAAAAAAGCCGAAGCGGTATCCGACTGAAGCTCTCTTTAAAGATACCGAGTTACTTTCAGTAAGACAATTATTTATTAAAGCTTTGCTGGTCTTCTCCTACACTCACAGTGACCTGGTAGTTGCGCCTTTGACACATCCCTACAGAACTAGAAATGCAGTTAATGTTGGCCAGCAGGTTCCCAGAGTTTATAAATCGGTCAATCTTACAAATTCTTTTTACATCGCGAATTTTTTGCACAGAAACATTCCGCAAGAGATAAGGGACCTGCAGGTTTCACTGGCTGTGTACAAAAAGATCATTTCCGCTTGGTTGTTGGGGATCGGACCAGCTGGGGCGGATGCTCTCATATCCTCTGAATACATTCACTAATGACTAATACAAGCAACACTGACATAAACATCACTGTGACACTCTGATACAGGTTACTGACTAACATATAAACCCCTTTATCGCCGTCTTTATCATTTAAATTTTTTTTTCTCTCTTTCTTACTCAGCAATAATACCTTTTTATGTCACACTATTTATCTAATAATTTTTATATGGCTGTTCCAATACTTTTACAAATATTTTTTCTCTTTTTTTATTGTTAATTTCATATATGATAAGAACTCGTTCCACGCACAGGTCTTCGACCCATGTGGAACTATTTTTCTGATAAAATGTCTGTATTTTATGTTTAATGTCACAATAAAGAGATTTTTGATTGATTGATCGTCAAAAAAGGAAATTTTGTGACTGTTCTCAAAGCTGTTCGAACTTTGGTTGCATGAGAACATTGGTTCTCAATGCAATATCTAAATACAAAAACTGTTTTAAGAGAAGGTTATTTTAGAAGTCGTATACAAATTCAAACATTATGTCCTCATTAAAATTATTCCACTATCTTCAATGGAATCAACTTGAAATCTCCTATATGTTAATGTGGCTACTTTATGTATGTAAAAATGATGAATTTCAAGCATCATACATGTTATTAAAAATTTCTTTTTCATCCAACACAATTGAAATAAATTCATACTTCATAGGAAATCAAGCAAGAGTTAATTTTTGTCATACTCGAGTAACAAGGATTTCAGAGCATTGTATTTTATTGAATATTTTGACTTAAGTTTAAATAATCTGTGTAGTTTGTTTTACCTTTGTGACAAAAACCTTTGTTTAGATTATCAAAAACATCGAAAAACACAGATAAAGACATGGAGTATTCCCAAATAAACATAGAAATAATGTGAGGCTGCTTTATTACATGAAACAAAAAAATTTCTTTCTATCAATATTAACGACGTTTGGAAAACACAGAGATAAGTGATTCTGCCTCAGGGCTATGCCAGGAAACATTTTAAATTGATTTCTCTTAACTGGTGGAAAATTACACTTTATTGTACAGTTACAGTAGGGCTTGGTCGGCATGAAAAGTAAGGGTAACTATTAAGCTATTTCTACTGTTTCATTAATTTGTATTTAAAAAGTTATTAAAAGTAAAATTATTGGATCTAATTTTGACTGTTTATGACATTGGTCATAGCGTCAATGTTACAACGGACATTGACACTGGTTTTTAAACGATTACTGTATATTCAATATCTAACAATACTCTATATTAATAGATGAAATGTAACGTTTGTAGAAATATCGATCATAAACTAATTTTAATACGCGCATTATTGTGTATTGTAGAAAATGTTTTAATAACTTTTTTACAGTTCTCAATAATATTTCAATGGGTTCAATCAATATTTTTAATGTTAAGAGGAACTAAAACTTAATGTTTATGTTTATTCACATTTCAAGTAAAATAAAAAATATTAAAATTTTAGTTTCTCAAAATATAAAATAATTTCTTTGTATTTAGTATACAAAGTTACAGAGAAGTTACTAACAATGGACGAAGTTAATCATTTTGAAACTAGTTCTTGTCTTAACCTGTTGAAATTATATTGGAATAGATCAAAATACATAATTATAATCGGGATCATTCTGAATCCTCGATCTTTAACCTTGTATCTTTTAGTCCCTTTTTACGTCTTAACTCGTAAAAAAGAGAGGAAAAAACAAAGTTAATAAACCAAAACATGTTGTACCTTCCCTGTTGCCTTGGTGCACATGCATTAACATTAAGTTACATAAAATAAATTTGTAATAATTATTTTCTTTTCTTTTTGTTTACGTAATGAAACTGACTGGATAGGTTTGAACAAAATTTTTTTCATTCAAGAGTGGAGTCTTTAGATTTAGGTAATGCCGTGCATTATCAATTTATAAATGATCAAATTCAAGCGATACAAATCATTGCATGAAGTTTCTAATACATTATATTAAAGTTTACTATAGTAAGTTTGTAATTATTCAAATCTCCAGTGTCGCATTTTGTTTCATGCTGACACTTGAATGCTTTGTGAAAGATCTTATACTAGGACTAATTTAAAACAAATTTTTATGTTATATTCTTAGTTTTCTATTATTATTTTTTTATGCATTTGATCAAGGATCAAGTCCAAGTGAGAAAAATCGTTCAAACGATTGAACAGTCGACAACAGTTAAATAGCCGTTAGTTCCATGAAATACCTCTCCTTTCTTTGTGTTACTCTCTCTACAAACTATCTTCAAATTCCATACATACTGAGATGGTAATTCTTTATTCTTTCCCTGATCAATCCTGACATTAACACTTCTGCTCACACATTGCGAACGTGTCTGTATAACTAGTTAACTTTAAGTCATTTTTATGGTAATATTTCCATTTTTTGAGGTAAACATGAAAACCCCATATTTTAATTAATTCGCCTTTTGTATTATTATAATAGTACAGCATTTGTTCGCAAGTAAACCTCATTCAGATAGAGTAAAACAATGTAAGTTATGCAAAACGTAATTTAATTTAAAGACCAAATTTTCTTTATTGAACATCATCTACCTTTCTTGAAACACATTTGGTTATTTTTATGATTATCTTAGGCTTAACTTCCAGGAAACTCTTTGATATTTCGAAACATTAAACTTTATGTCAGTTAAAATTTGCATAGAGTATTGAAAGGAACTTTGGCTTCACAGAGAATTCTTGCTGCAACAAATAAGTTCTTAGAAGCAAATAATAATGTATTCATTACTCGAAATAAATTGTTTACCTTCGTCATTTTGTTAACAAGTAATTAATTTTAAATTTGAATGAAGAAATGAATTAATTTGATAATTAATCCTGACATTAAGGAATAATAATTTAAGACATATGTTTTACTAATTAAAATATTAGACTATAAGTCGAACAAAAAATATGAATAGAGCATTTGAATATTTTACCTATACAATGTATTTAATTCCCACATTAACTTCGATTTAGTATATGATTTATTTATGTAACATTTTATACAGGATATACACTAAACATTTATTTACAAAATATAAGTAATAAATGCTTTTGCTTTATGTTTTGTTTAATTTCTTCAATTTTTTTTTTTACATCTGAATGAATGAAGAATGTGGATGGTAACAATTCTTATATAGTTTAGAATAATAAAAAAAACTACCCCTGTTGCAGCAGACCTGCGTTCTCAGCAAATTTCCAATAAAAGTTTTGTATTTTTTTCTATTTCCCATATACACTATGGGAATGAGTATGAAGGTTTTCTATCATGAGGGTGTTGTTAGCAAATAGACGATAACTCTTTCCCTTTGCAGGTACATGCTAAATTGTATTAAATTCTGGTATTTACTATTTTTCCCATAGAATTTCACCATTAGAATTTCATGGGGGGAGAGTGTAGGTTATGCATTCCATGTATGGTTCTATGTATGCATTTTATGTAATGTAGGTTATACATACCTACATTACATATACATGTGTTTTAAGCAGATGTATGTTACGCTTTACCTAGTGGATGTACATACCAAATTTTATCAAGTTATGTCGATATCCTTCCACATTTATTGAAATGCAATTTTCATTTTACTTCTTAAAAAATATTTAATGGTATAAATTAGATTTTATTGACTACTATTTTGTTTCAATTGTAATTGTATTTTTACAAAGGCTTAATTTTACGATGAATAATATTTTACAACCAACAATACATGAACATAAACTTCTTTTTTGGCCAATAGCCTAAATAATCAACTAACCTATAAAAAAATATAAGCATAAGTGCAACTTAATAATACATTTATAATTGGTATTATTACTGCAGAAATTGTAATTATTCAGGGGGAAAGCGCTTAAAATTTAATAAACATAAACAAAAGAACAAAATATACAAAAATTAACAAATATAAATGAACAAAGATTACACTTACTATAAACTATCTTATGAACAAAAAATCAGTATTATGAAGAGAAACCCAAACCTTATTCTCCTCTACACCAGAGATGCTCTGAGCTTCCCCGTAATGAATTCATTACCACCTTCAAAGGTGCGCTCCTTGTATCCAACACCCACAATATTTGCTCACCATTGCAATATTGTTCCATCAAAGTGAGCTGAGCAAAAGGAAGACACAGTCGAGGTGGATAATGGGGCCGGAATAATGGGGAGTTAGCATATTGAATAACACTAAGGCGTGCTATAGGCCAGGTCCGCGTGGAGAAGGTTGTAAAAGAGAAATGTGGTAATAGTAGAATGTAAAGTTTTCTAAAGGTGGTGTTATAGCAAAATACTCCTTGGAAAATCTACTCATAATATAGACGCAAAAAAATTGATTTTGACACTATCCGTAAAAATATACTCATTGAATAAATATAAATATTATTAATTAGTTAATTTACTCATAACATTATGGTAGTGCAGTTGACACAGCAATAGTACAGTCGCAAATTTGAATTTTACTATATAATGGAAATTTAGCTTTGCTTTATTAAAGTATAGTTTTTCCGAACACAACATACAGGGTGTAAAAAACGTTTACAGACCTTGGGATGTGATTCCTGATACAAAAGTAAAGAAAAAAGTACCCATTAATGTATGTCCGAAAATGCATATTTGCCCAGATATCCGCCATTTTGTTTTTTCCACTTAATAATTTTTATTTCGGTGACGGATTGATCTAGGAACTTCATATTTGCCATGGATCTTTATTATACTAATGTCCATTTCCACAGTAAAAATTATTTTTTTCCAATGCATATTTTCAAAATGGCGGCCATTTAAAATTTTTTAACTCAAATATCTCATAAACGGTAAATATAAAAAAATATCACAAGAGACAAAAAAGTTGACAGATAGTTGTACAGATAGAAAACATTGATTTTGCACTATGATTAATGCCAATTTAGGTTATTTTAAGAGAAAAATCTCAATAACTCCATATTTGTTGGCGGATCCTTACAAACTTGGTTTCGTTGCTTAGATAATTTAATTTGTCAATTTTTGTGTGTCTTGTAAAATTTTTATAAAATTTACTGTTTTTGAGATATTTGTGTTTAAAATTTTTAAATGGCCGCCATTTTGAAAATGTGCATTGGAAAAAAATAATTTTTATTGTGGAAATAGACATTAGTATTATAAAAATTTATGCCAAATATGAAGTTCCTAGATCAATCCGTCACGGAAATAAAAATTATTAAGTAGAAAAAACAAAATGGCGGATATCTAGGCAAATATGCATTTTTGGACATACCTTCATAGGAACTTTTTTCTTTACTTTTGTATCAGGAACCACACCCCAAAGTCTGTAAACGTTTTTTTGGACACCCTGTATAACCAATTACGGGTTAGTCTAATAGAAGTCCTTGAATAAAAAAAAATACTAATGTAAAAATGGTTGTCTTTTCTTTTAAATATAATGGTAATATTTATAGATATATCCATTGATAGTTAGTGAAGAGCCAAAAAAAAAAATAAATAAAAAAAAAAAAAAAAAATAAGACACTAGGGGCCACCATCCTTGTTGAAAAAATACAATCAATCATTTCAATAAGGCTTAGTGAAATCTAAATTTTCATAGAAACAAACTTCATCATGTTAATACATTGCGTTCGATTAGTGTATTTTTAAACTAAATAAATTCAACAATCTAACCCTTTCCTTCAAAGCGGAGTTTGTAAAAGTTTTCATAAACTACGAGTTTACATAAACTTGTACATTTAATTTACCTAGTTACATGTAATTAAATCTAAATAGGTTATTAAATTATACTATGATAATTGATTTTAAAACATATAATTTTCATCACTCTGCATTGGAAGTAGGTAGCTATTCTGGATGACAGCTAATATCAACAAAAATTAATATTTCCGAACCTCTAAATAAGATGGAGGAAAACTATCAGCTAATTTTCCCTCTCTCTAAATTTACTTTCAATGTTTTTAATTAGTTCTTTATTCGCCCATCACGCACTTACGTGTTTCTTTTAGTTTATTTTTATAGTATAAAATAGTTGGTATTACTGTGTTAAAATTTAAAGTACCCAGAATTATGAAAAACTATTTTTGCTGAAATTTTAATTGAGAAATAAAAACGTTTTAATTTTATTGGGGTTTTGGTATGCTCCATTTTAGTCTTTTGCGTAGTGATGAGAAGTTCCGTACATAACTTGTACCGAAAGTGATTTCCCTGTACTTGATCAAATTGTTCCCTAATTAGCACGTACCGAAAAATGCCACTATCGGTACTTGTAATGAAATATACTATTAATATTTTATATTTGCGATTTTCAAAGTAATTTGAAGTAAATTTAATTGTTTATTTCAAGTATTTTTTATAAAAGTAACTTTCATTCTCTTTACTTGGAAGTAGAATTTAAATAAATGCAATTTTGTTAAATTTTATTTAAAAATATGTTAGCTGAATTAGGTTATTTTTAAACATGGTACATACCAAAGATCTGCCACAGTTTCTTACCTCGTCTTGTTATCATAAAAGTTTTTAAGATATTTATCAATACACAGTTAAAGTAGCAACTCACAACGGGTATATGATTTGAATCAGCAAAGATAGATTAGATAGTATAATTAAATAGTATTAACTAGCTATGTAAAGAGTAGTTTAACAGCCAGACAGTAATAAATCACTTGACTATGTATGAGTCACCAAAGCTACCGTTTATCATTCACAGCATGTCTGGGTGGACACGCCATCTTAATTTCGGGCGGTTTGACATAAGTTGGCGAACAATAATCCATTGTTTCGGTAGTAATTATTTAAAAATAATATGACTTATCTATATTTATAAAAGAGGATGTTGGTATGTACATTAAATTATACTTGTAATCGATGAACTCAGAAACCATTGGATTGTTTGCCATGAAACTTGGTTTATATTTGAAAAATTTCATGGAGAAGGTTAAATGCTAGTAGTTTTTGTATATAAGCCCCTCAGGGCTTACACCCAGGACCATCATAAACGTACCTATGTCAGGATTTATTGGCATTTTTTATCTGAGTTGTTTATAAATATAACATTTGGCAAACATATTTTTTATAATTAATTTTTTACACAGCTCTTTTCATTTCAACTACTTACAGAAGTTCTTATTTAAAGTACTGAACGTAGATTAGTAACAAGAAACTAGAGGATATCATAGACCTGCTGCGAGTGAGCGTAGCGAACGAACCATCCTAAAGGCAAGTTTAGTAATTTATGACTTTATACGATAACTAAAAATTCCAACTTATAAATGAAAACAAGGGAAAGGAAAGTATGAATATAAATCTTAGTAAATTATCAAAGTTTTAATTTTATGGCATTAAACCTTAAATTCCAATGACTGCAGTTTATAATTAATTTTCATACAGTATTTCCTATACTCTCAATACTTCTTGAACTATGAATCCAGATCTGTATTTTCGGTCGTTATATTTTGTTTGGTCCAAATCTTTCCAGTATTTCTTGTGTTCTTTCACAATTTATTATTTCAGTATTTCACTATTCATCTAATGTTTTCTGTGACGATGTTATTTAAAAAATAACGATCCTTTTACGCATACTCTGCCGTAAGCATAGCAGATAAATTAGTCTAATGGCGTGAGCGTGGCGGACATGTGTTCAGTTGCATGCGTGCGTGAAGCGTGAGGGGCGGTACTTGTGTTATTATTGAATTAAGTTTTTGTCTGATATAAAATCAATCCGTCATATACTTTTTTTATTTAGCGCCACCCAAGATATAATATTAACCACCACCATAGGAGATCTATTAAAACATGAATTTAAATAAAATGAACAAAGGACTTAGATCAATATATGATATGTCGCTTGTTTGAATGTAAGTAACGCTTCGTATATTTGGTTTTTATTTTATTATTATGTAAGGTATAATATGATATTAAACAGTTTTGCAATGTTATAATTTTAGACTATCACCTTTTAATGTGTTTAGTAATGAAGACGGATTTGTACACTAGATGAAAGGAGTATTCTTTATTATTTTTACAAAAAAATATATTCCAAACTTGAGGTTTTAATCAAAGTTTTATTTTCAGTCCTTTAAATGAGTTGAGGTTTATTGTTTGTACACTAGTAATGAGATTGTACATGTGAGCTTCAACATATGATTTACAGACTTACGGGCTAAAGGTATACTTGGAAATCTTACAAAGATCTTACAAAACAACATTACTTAAAACAGTTAAGCTAAGTAGTAATGGACTATTAAAAAGAAAATTCTCAAAGTGTAAATTCTTAAAAACAACAAAATATATGTTTTGAGGAAAAACTTTAACCTATATTAAACTGTTCTTTTTACCTTATTTTCATTTAATTGTTGTTAAATTATTCTCTTAAATGTTAACAAATTAATTGTTGTACATATTGAGTATAAAACAGTTGAGGGAAATGTTCTTTCTTAGAAAAGAATACATGGATTATTAAGCTCTTTTGAAAGCATGTTCTCTTCAAATATTAATCGACAAGGATAAAGAAATGTTCGAGCTCTCAACAGCAGAAATCCAATGTAACAATGAAAACGTTTACATTTCTTAATTAATATGTAACAACTTTTTACACCTTTTTCAATCGTATTTTTTGTTTCTGTCAATAGGTATTTTCAGTGCTAATAAATACCGGTGAAATAGTTATACAACTTATTTTCTATCTTGGTTGTTCTTTATTAAGTAAAGTGTGAAATAATCTTTAAAGAAAACGGTACAAAAAGGTTGTACTATAACTTGTAAAGATAATGCAATCCAGATGCAAAAAAATATGAATCAGTTCAAACCAAATTCAACTAAAAGTTCTGATATGAAACCACTACTTCTTCTAGTAATTTATAAATATTACCAATGTAAAAATACAAAGTCTCTTAATAATGCCCATGCTTAGCAACTTATTACGTCATTGAAGTATGTTATAACAAGAAACACTTTTCTCCTAAGTTACTTTTAATTACATAGTAAAACTCAATTGTAATATTTTAATTAACAAATAACAATACCAGGTTAGTAGTGTGAAATTGGGGATGCTGGGCCAGTTCAAGGTCACCTGAGGGATGACGTCATCGAGGTCAATGACCCCACCGATGACGTCATCGATGACGTCATCGATGACGCAATCGATGACGTCATCACCAATGACGTCACTTCCATGACGTCACACCCATGACGTCACAGAAATGACGTGCTGATGACGTCATCACCCCTTACGTCATCAAAATGACGTTACCGATGCCACTAAGGTCAAGGTCATGTCGAAACTTAAAATTTTTTAGCACTTTTGCCGTTTCTCGCACTACGCTCCGAGTTTCAGTCCGAGTCCCCGTGACCTTGACCACTCGGAACGAATTTTCGACGAGAAACGGCAAAAGTGCCAAGTTAAACTCGAGTTTCTGACATGACTCCGCCTAAATGGGCAATCGGTAATCCCTCAGGTGACCTTGAACTAGCACAACACCCCCAATTTCATATTACTGTGACCTTGAAAACCTAACAACGGAGCGCCGACACCGATGCGCACCCCACGACAGCCACCGAGTGACTGACTGTCAGGCTCTGTGTACGCTAGGTATATTGGCTTGAGAGACTAAGACTCTAAACTGTCAGGAATGGGAGTAACTAACTGAATTTTGCAAGGAAAAGTCATTTCATCCAATATTTTAAACAAATCCTCATCAGTAAAACTGACATTAGTCCGTTTTGTATAAAACGTAGGGTGTCCGCGCAACAGTTTGCGCCACTTAGCTAAAGTTGAAACTCTCTTAACTTTGAGTGGTGGACAGTGAGCAAGTAATAAAGCCTTAACACGGCTAAGTTTCTTACCTAAAGTGTCCCGCGACATGGCCTCTCCTCACAAAAGTCCGCACAATACTGAGAGACTGCTTGTAGCGCATGAGTCAAGGGAAAAGAGGTGGGGGAAACAGCAGGAGTGGGGGAAGGTCACAGTGGTGGGGGAAAGTGAGGTGGTACGCTGGAGTATCGCATCACTTCACCATGAGCTGTCCTACAGTGAACACACTGTTCTCTTGGCCCGAGTTGGCACTAGAAGAAACATTTCTGTACAGCTTAGGCTGTGAGAGCCGAGGAAGCAAAGTCAAAGTGGAAATTGTGTTAAACTCCAAGATGAAGAGTCTCCTAAATAAACTAATTGTATCCCTGCAATCCCCTATAACTTTAGAGAAATACCACTTTATTAAGCGACACCTTATACTTTGGCAAAACGAAGTGGAAATGGAAAAGATAACAGTAAAATTAATTTAACTTATAACTTGGACTGGACACTCATGGCGATACTACGTGGCGTGCAAACGCCACCCTAAACATTACAAGTTAGGTTATTAAGCACCTCTGGTACGATAACCGATGTGCTAGAGTTAAAGTGTGATGACCTTGAGTCAAAACACTGGAATACTACAAGTCGATATCGTCCCAGAGTTAAAGTGTAGTGACCTACATTCAGAACTTGTAAAATTACTTACATATAGAGAGCTAGAGAACAGCGAGACGCACCGCATGGAAGCCGGAGACATACTGGCGAAGCGGTGTTGTGCAGCCTAGGGACCCAGTTGTGGTGGGGGTATAGCCAACACTTAGAGTACAAGTGTTGTGGGTGACCTTGACCCACTTAACTAACCTGCCCCCCCCCCCCCGACAAAAAGTGCGAGCCCCCCCCCACCCCACCCCACCCCCTCCCCCACCCCTGATATCCTGGGCGTGGCAGCCCCGGTGGGGATATAAGGGGGTCCAGCCAGAGCCGGCTCGCAGTCCGCTCCCGCGCGTTGAACGTGAACGATCGGGACGGACCGCCATAGGCATCACTAAACATTGAATGGCGCCTTCAGTGTTTAGCGAAGTCTACTCTAACTTTAAGACTTGTATTAGTTGTTAGATATTGCGCTTGAGTTTGGGTATTGCGAATTGTTTTATATGAGAGTGTTTTACTTGTACCTTATGTCTCCTGTGTGTCTTTTATCCTTTGTGTCTTGTTTGTTATATGTGTTTAATGTGTATGTGCTTGTTCCAGCATTGACTATGTTGAGCTCTATCGTGTGTTGTAAGTGTGTTAAATGTTTCTAAAGTGTATACGCTTGTTGTAGCATTTCCCCTTGAGCTTTTGCAATGCTCAAAGTAAATTGTAAAGACAGGGAACGGGAGTAGGCCCCCGTGTAAAGTTACTTTTGTATAATTGTTAGGCTCCTCTCATGCATGCTTCAATGCGGCTGAGAAATAGGAGTTGGTCCGTTTGTACGCTTATACGGGGGTAATGAGCCGATGGCCTCTGCACTCGGACCGAGGACATAAGCCACTAGGGTGTCCTCAGTTAGTTTCCCTTCTGGAAACTCAAAATTATGTAAATGAAACTTTGTTAGCGATTTGTGTTTTTTGTCCCCAAGGCCCCCGAACATTCGTGGTTCGCCATGGATGTACGGGGGCCGAAATTTTTTAATGTCCGTGTGGCCTTGACCCACATAGGACTTGTAAAAATTTACTGCATTGCTAAATTAAAAATATTAAAGATAGGGTTACGGGAGTAGGCCCCCGTGTAAAGCCACATTTTATAATTGTTAGGCTCCTCTCATGCATGCTTCAATGCGGCTGAGAAATAGGAGGTGGTCCGTTTGTACGCTTATACGGGGGTAATGAGCCGATGGCCTCTGCACTCGAGGACGAAAGCCACTAGGGCGTCCTCAGTTTCTTTCAAAATTATGTAAATGACTTTTTGTTAGCTATTGGAAAAGTTATTCGTTAGAAATGCAGTAAATGTTTACAAGTCTCGCGTGGCGAAGGGTACACGACATTGGATGTTGCCTAGTTGTCATAGTTGGGTCTCTTCGGAGGCTACAGCGATGACAACCCAAGTGCCCCACACCCCCATAGGGGGTGTGGGGCTTAATTTTTTTAAAGTTTTTTCGTGACCTTGACCTAAATATAAAAGTTTTCAAAATCTTTAACAGTCAGGTCTTATTAACACAGTTTATATATAGAGGTCTTTTAAAAGTTAACAGTTAGGTATTAGTAACACACAAGTGTGGAGTTGTTTATAGTTGGGTCTCTTGGGAGGCTTCAGCGATGGCAACATAAATGCCCCAAGTGGGGCTTATTTTTGAAAAAGTGCGAGCCCCCCCCCCCTCCCTCCCCCACCCCTGATATCCTGGGCGTGGCAGCCCCGGTGGGGATATAAGGCGGCCCGGTTGCACGCACTTCTCATTCTTGCTCCAGCCTTCGTTGGAAGTGCTTCCCCGGTTTTTGCAATTAACGCTCTCTTCACCGCAACATGCGCTTCAAGAACTATCCACCCGTTCTCCCATACATCAAATCTAATCCAACCAACACATCAACTCTGACCAACACATCTACTCCGACTTCAACATCCGCTGCTCCGATTCTTCAAACGTGTTTGATGAGCACAATCCTCAGCTGTTTGGAGATGCCGTCGGCTCCTTCAATGCCCAGCCTATCTCCGCTACCAACGGAAGCAACAAGTCCAAGTGTCAGTGGTGCTGGTGATGATCCGTCGACTTCAAGAGGGGCTGGCGCTCACCCTGCAAGCAGCCGAGTGCTCATAGCATCACCGCCAATCTCATTGCTGTCAGATTCTGATTCGGAGTCAGCGGTCTTTGAGGAGAAGAAGTCGAGGTCCAAAATCATTCCCTACTCCCGTACACAGAAAATCCTTTCCTATACAAAGACCCAATGTCCACTACCCGTATCCCCCATGCCATCCACACCAGTCAAACCATCCTGTAAATCGATCTTTTCCCCAGACAAGTCTACCTCACCCAAAGCCAACATTCCATCTACAGTCAAACCATCCCGTAAATCGATCTTTTCCCCAGACAATTCTACCTCACCTAAAACCACCATTGATCTAACCCATTCTCCTACCCGACCCAAAATTGTTTGCAAATTGCCCCTTGACCGTGCTAAACCATCACCCTCCATCCTTTCCAGCCAGCCTAAGTTAGATCAAGCGCCGCTCCAAAACACTAAGAGTCCAACACAAAAGAAACGTAATCGTGTTAAATGCCCTGCTGGCAAGCGTGATAAATGCGATTATGTTTGGTTTAGCAGAGAGGCTGTGGTTCTTTGTTGTCCGAGTTTTGCTCTTCCGGAAAAAGATCGTTGCCAACGACACTTGAATAAGAAAATCAAAATTCCGACACCAAAGCCCTATAGCCTTAATATTATGCCTGAAAAGTCCAAGTTCAAACACCCCAACAGTCCGCAGAAACTGAAAATTAATAGGCTCAAGAGGGACAAAAAATATTATTTCATTGTTCAAGCTTATGGAGCATTTAACATAAATGTGCAAATCATTCTAAAAGGTGATGGCCGCCTTCATAGAATGAAAGTACCACCTGCGATGGTACAAAGAGAATTTTTTGTCCCCGGTGCTTATTTAATTCGAAGAAAAGGATGCCTATCTGTTTGGGAAATGGATTAGGACATGGGCTCACTAAAAAAGAAAAAGTCAAAATTGTTAGGTCGTGTTGGACAATATTTAAAATTCTTTTTCTAAATTATTTTTCCAAATTTAGTCTTAACCCTCTTAAAGTAAGGGAGAGGGGTATTATACAAGTCAACTAAAAAAAAAAAAATACTTGACTTGTATAATACTTTAACCTGGCGGTGATGTAAAGTCACTGGGACAATCTCAAACCGTGTCCTTGAGGGTGAAGACTAAGTTACAAATAAATCATTAACAAATAAAAACTTACCTCCAAACACTTGTAGCTTGCTACAAGTGTTTGGAGGTAAAAATTTTTCAAAGTTTAAACGACCTTGACCCATATAAATTACTGTTTAAAATAAAGTGCTAACCTTACAACTAATGTTGTGTATCACGTGATACCCCCACTCTAACGCTCTTACTAAGCTTGTATGAGGCGTTTATTTGCTTTGTAATAAACATGTCGAGGTACAATTACAAAGGTGGTGACTTCTTTATAGATCAACACAATGCTTGGGAAGTGCTAAACTGGCATAGAATGGAAGTTGAGTGTTGTATAAGACGAGATGGGTCTACATTTTATTTATGTATTATAAACAACCAAACTCATAAGTATGAACACTGGACAAAAATCAATTATAACAACATAGATGAGCTGTTTGCTTGGGTGTTTGAGGTGTGTAAAGTTATTGAAGAAACAAAAATAATGGGTGTGCTAAAGGTATGTAAAACTGATGACCGGGAAGACTAAGCAAAATTTTTTTGGCCCCCCCCCCTCGTGTTATCCCCACCACTAAAAATGGGTATATATAGGAGTGGTGATCAACCGTCCTCTCATTCTGCTTTACACCGTTAAGCTGAACACCACCATGTCTGCTATGAACGTTCCAGCCTCTACCTCTGGCCCGGCCGCCTCCAACTCCAGCCCGAGCATTGGACCAATCCGATCGGGGCCTTTGTCAAGGAGTCGTGTCCGATTCTCCGGCTTTGGTCCTGTGAGGAAGGAGTTGCGGAGCAGCGGAGCTTCTCAACCAACCACGACGGACGCATCAACTCAGACTCCACCAAACATCATCGAGTGGTACGACGAAGTCATAGAGCAAAGGGACAGAATGCTAGAGAATACTCGCAGGGAGCTACTTCATATCCGGAGTAAATGGGAAAAACTAATTAGGAAGTGTGAAAGCCTGTTGGACAGTGATGATAGTGAGGATGAGAGTGGATAGGTGTGTGGGTAAAGACTTGGACTGGGACTTGTGTGTATGTATGAATGTGTGCGTGAATGTGAAATACAGAGCGGGGGATAGATCACTCTGTGGCAATGGACTAACATGCCACTTAGTGATCTATCCCCCGTTCTGGTAATGTTTTTGGATGGCCTTGACCCACTTTACCAAGGTTAGCTAGTACCCCCACCACTGATAAGTGTATATATACGGGTATTGATGTGCAGTTTGGTTATTCTGCTTTGTATCGCTTAGCTGAATACCGCACTTCAACATGGCTTCCAACTGCAAAACTTCTCGGGCTTCTTCTTCAAGAAGGCGTGCTGCCAATGTCCTGCCTGCTACTCGTGGACCTGCTCGACCATTCCATAGCATAACTGTTGCTCGGGCAAACGCTTGCAAAGCTCCGATGCTACGGACCTTGCTGGAGGTGAGCCAAGACGGGCAAGGCTTGCTCAGTCCTGGTCAACGGCAGGAGCAAGAAAGGCGTATGGCGTACTTCAGGCTGCAGGGTGTAGTTCCCAGCTTGAAGTTAGGCGATCCCAGAGTAGCAAGCATCAACGAGGCAGCGGACTACATATCACACCTTCACAGTGTTTTAGAAGTAAAGGATCAGCAAATTGAAAAGTTAAAAGAACAATTGAAACAATTTAACTTTAATCCGGTGGAGTTTGTAGAAACGGTGATGAGTAATAGTGACGATGAAGGTAGTGAATATATATTAGGTATGTAATGAAAAGACAGGGACATGTGTGTGTGTGTGTAGAATACAGAGCGGGGGATAGACTACTTTGCGGCAATGGACTAGCATGCTGCTTAGTGGTCTATCCCCCGCTCAAAGGGTACTTTTGAATGACCTTGACCCACTTTAAACGAAGGACAACCGGTTAACTGGTATAAAAGAGGGGGTCTGTACATCCCGACTTCATTCTGCTTTGGACCTTCCAGTGGAACGCTAGAAAATGAGTGGATCACTGATCATTGGTAAGGAGTGGGAGTATGTAACCATAAACTATTTAAACTGTAGAGGGATGTTGAAGAAGGTGTATGATAATGTTAAAAGAATGGTTGTTGAAGAAGGTAGGGTAGTTATTGTAGCGTGGAAGAAGAAGCAGTATACAGGACAACAAGTGAGAGCAAGTGACTTTGGGGGGAATAGTGTGTTTCAAATTGGACGAGCGAACTTGGTTAATTTGGACATTGTGTTTTGGGACTTGGAAAGGTTAATTGAAAATAGTGGCAAACATGGGGAACTCTTAATTGGCAGGGAGGACAGAGTATATGAGTAAGTGTAAAAGACTGGGGGGCTTATGTGTGTGTAAAGACTAGGACTTGTGTGGAATACAGAGCGGGGGATAGACCACTTTGCGGCAATGGACTAGCATGCTGCTTAGTGGTCTATCCCCCGCTCAAAGGGTATTATTGGATGGCCTTGACCCATATAAAGGTAGAGGGGGAATGGGTAATAGGAGGGGGAAATTGGTATATATGTAGGACTGATGAATAAAGCATTTAGTCAAGCATTTGTCTAGACACTATCAACAACAATGGAGAGCTTAAGTGTTGAGTTCATCCTCTTGGAAGAAGACATCAACGAAGTGGTGGAACTTATAGAGGATAAGACCAGCCAGGGCACATTGGAACTTGTGAATTGCGAACCGTTGGACAATGCCGCAATCGATAAGATTGCATATTTCATGATGCATTTGTATAACGAACAAACAACCAATATGGAGTTTGTGCAGTACCTTTATCAAAACCAAGTAAACGTGCGAGTGACAATTACTTGGTGGCAGTAATAATAAAGTGTAACATATGGATGTGGACTTGGATGTGGACTTGGACTTGAGTGTGGTCTGCGGAATAGAGCGGGGGATAGATCACTTTGCGGCAATGGACTAGCATGCTGCTTAGTGGTCTATCCCCCGCTCAAAGGGTATCTTTACGTGACCTTGACCCACATAAAATGTATAGTTGGTGGGGGTATAAAAAGGGCAAACCAATTGGATAGATACACCACTTTCATACCATGGCTCCACTTGACAACACCGTGTTCCATCGCGACAGAATTCTTTCAATTCTGGAGGTAATACCTGTAGAAGTTATAGAAGCAGAGGACCAACTACCTGCGGTTGATCAGGAAGAGGAGGAGGAAGAAATAATGGATATTGAAACGGACTCTGACGAAGCTGGTTCAACGGACATTGAAGTGGACTTGCACGCCTACGAAACATTAGAGTCGTCATCTGAGTCGGAAATGGAATTCCAATTGGAAATTGAAGAAGAAGAACAAGAACAAGACACTCCCCATCGTCCAATGGATAGGATGTTAGTTGCCAGAAGAATTATGTATTGTCATCGCTGCCTATTCCGTGATGAGGATGATTCCGACTCTGATGGTGATGTTTCACCCTTGTAAAAAGTTTAAACAAAAAGTTTAAAAAAAATGTGAGCGGGGGATAGAGCACTTTGTAGTAAATGATGCTGCTTAGTGCTCTATCCCCCGCTCAAAATAATAATTCCAAATGGCCTTGACCTACATAAACTTGCTCAAACAGACGTCTTTGAAAAAAATTGTACAAATTATTGAATCTAGACCAAATATCATCAATTTATCAAGCCTACTGATAAATGTATTACAATCGGTTGTGTAAAGGCTAAATTTAGCACATGAGTGATAACCTGTTTCTATATGACGTCACTTTCCCCACCTATCTGCCTCGGATATAAAGGGTCCCGGTGGAGCGCGCTGCTCATTACTGCGTGGACATTCACAGAGTGTGCATTCAAAGCCAAACTGTTTGAAATGGCTCTTTGCGACATTTGTGGGGAAATCTTTCAAGACGAAGATCTTTTCACCATACACAGAGAATTACATGAAGACGAAGATAGAAAAGAAGATATTACCATGGATGAAATAGACTTAGACTCAATTGACCGGTTTTTGGAAGAGCACCAGAAGCAGACGGACTACTGGGACAGCTATCTACAGCAAATGCAAAGAAGAAGACCTAGTGTGATCCAATTTGCTGGTGCGGGACCATCTACTGCTAGAAGACCTTTTGAAGAAGAAAATTATATGCAAAAAGAAGACACTGAAGAAGAGGACACTGAAGAAGAACTGGAAGATGTGAAACAACTGCGCACCACGGCCTTGCCAGGACGAGTTGTAACACACTTCAAAATCAATAATGTTCAATTGGAACTGGAAACATTTATAACCCAGGCTAAGGAACTTGTTGGTGGAACCTTGAGGGAAGAATTACAAAGATTAAATTTTATTAAATTTGGAATGGTGTTAGAGGCTATGTTTAAAAATACGGATGGTGAAACAGCATTAAGAGCGTTCATTACCAAAAACCGAACCCTTACCTTCACCTCCAACATCGATGATATTATTGAAGAATGCTTGGAGGAACTTATAACCAAACTTCAAGAACATGAAGGAAGAGGATCTGGATGGACTTTGTCATCAATTGAAGGTATGGATGTAAGGGTTCATAAGCATGGATATGGTTTAAGGGGTAGTAGTTTTATTCCTCTACCAAAGAAAATCCAAAACACCAACTCGTGTAGGAATGTGCAAAATGAAGGTAATGAATGTTTTAAATATGCAATGATAACCAAATATGTTAAAGATCATCCTTGTAGAGTTGGTAGAGAATATTATGAGAATGAACATCGCTACAACTTTCAAGGTCTCACCTACCCAGTTACCTTGAAAGACATTGACAAATTTGAAAAGAAAAATCCTGGCGTTTCAGTCAATGTTTTTGGTCTGGATGATTCGAACAACGTTTATCCTTTGCGGGTAGTAAAAGATGAGCAAAGAAACCACACGGATTTGCTATTGATAACGAAGGGTGAAATTTCCCATTATGTATGGATAAAGGACTTTGTAGCCTTGGTATGGAATCAGTTATCAAAACATAAAAGTAGGTTAACAGTGTGTAAAAGATGTTTCTGCTTCACATATAAAGAACTAGGACGTGGAGGATCAGAATGGTTGATTGAACACAAAAGACTTTGTAACGAAAATTATGAAGTAAAGATTAGTCTGCCACCACCATCTCGAGCGTGTATCCAATTTAACAAGACAGTTCACCAATATCGGATTCCAGTAGTCATCTACGCAGATTTTGAATCTACGTTAGTACCACAGGAGCTGTCGGACGGTGAAGTGACTAGAAGAACAAAATATCAGTTGCATCAACCCAACAGTTTTTGTCTACTAGTGAAATCAACCTTGTCTGAAAACCAATTGCAAGACTATGGTTTAACATCCACTCCAATACTCTACCGTGGTGAAGAAGCCGCTAAGTATTTCGTAGACCAGTTGTATGACATTGCTGAAAAGGTACAACGCTTGTATGGTAATGTCGTACCTATGGAACCTTTGAATGAGAATCAACAAGAAGAATATAATCTGACATCAAGATGTTATCTATGCGAGAAGAGCTTCAGTGAAGAAAATCCAAAAGTAAGAGATCACGATCACCTGACAGGTTTATACAGAGGAGCTGCTTGTAATTCATGCAATATAAATTACAAACTGCCCCACTTTATCCCTGTCGTGTTACACAATCTTAGCGGCTACGACTCCCACTTCATTATTCCAGAGTTAGGAAGAGATAATGGTAGAATTGATGTTCTTGCTACAACATTGGAAAAGTATATCAGTTTCTCAAAAACAGTAGGTAAAATTAAACTTCGCTTTGTAGACTCTTATAGATTTATGGCATCTAGTTTGAGCAGATTGTCTGAGAATCTACGAAGAGAAGACCTAAAAGAAACCAGCAAGATTGTACCTGAAGATAAATTGGACTTAGTATTACGTAAAGGAGTGTTCCCCTACGATTACATAACTTCTACAGAAAAATTTGAAGAAACCAGTCTACCGCCGATTGAAGCCTTCAACAGCAAATTAAACGAAAGTGAAATCTCCGTTGAAGACTACAATCATGCATGTAATGTTTGGAACCAACTAAACATTCAAACCTTAGGGGAATATTCTGACTTTTATATAAAATTGGACGTAACTCTGCTGTGCGATGTGATGGAAGAATTCAGAAACACCTGCTTCTCCGCCTATGGACTGGACCCTCTACACTCGTACACATCTCCAGGATTAGCATGGCAAGCTATGCTAAAGTCAACCAACTGTCGACTGGAACTTCTAACGGATATTGATATGGTGCTCATGATGGAATCTGGTGTACGGGGCGGTTTGACACAAGCTGTAACACGTCATGTCAAAGCCAACAACAAGTACATCCCCGGCTTCAACGAGCAACAACCATCGGTCTACCTTGGCTACTTTGATGCAAACAACCTTTATGGTTGGGCAATGTCAAATCCGCTTCCCTACGCTGACTTCAAGTGGATCGACCCGGCCACCATCGGAGACATCTCACAGATTCCAAAGGATGGTCCAAAAGGCTATATTTTGGACTGTGATTTTGAATACCCGGAGCACCTTCATGACCATCACTACGACTTGCCTCTCCTAGCCAAGACTGAAGTTTCACCGACAGGAAGATGGCCAAAATTGATGATGACCTTGGAGAATAAAGATCGCTATGTGGCTCACTACTGGGTAGTTCAACAGGCTCTTGAATTGGGTCTACGTATAGTGAGAATTCATAGAGCAATTGAATTCACCCAGTCTTGTTGGTTGAAACCATACATTGATTCCAACACTACAAGTAGAGCTGCAGCGACAACAGCATTTGAAAAGGACTTTTATAAATTAATGAACAATGCCATCTTTGGGAAGACCTTGGAGAACAAAAGAAAACATAAAAATGTAAAATTAGTGAGTGATCCTAGAAAATTGGAAAAATTAGTGCAAAAACCGAATTTTGGAACATCCATGATTATAAACGAAAATCTAGTCGCTGTCAGTATGAAGAAAACAACAATAGTCATGGACCGTCCGTTATACATAGGTATGTCGATTTTGGACATAAGTAAAACCCTGATGTATGATTTCCATTATAACAAAATGGTTAAACACTACGGAAGGGAAAACATTGGAGTCGCATACATGGATACGGACGCGTTCATCTACTGGATAAAGACTTTGGACATGTATGAAGACCTAAGGACATTTCCATACAAAGAAGATTTTGACTTTTCTGACTATCCGAAGAACCATCCAAATTTTAATGAAAAAATAAAAAAGTAATCGGAAAATTTAAAGATGAAGCAAATGGAATGCCTTTAGAAGAAATTGTGGCGCTGATGGTGAAATTGTATTCATTTAAGATGTACCACGAGAACAACACACCGACAGTCAAGAAAGCAAAAGGAGTGAAGACATCTTATTTGAAAAAACACGTAACATTTGACCACTACAAGACTTGTTTGTTTGAAGATACTACAATATCAGCAACATTCAACAATATCCGAAGCTTCAAGCATCAAGTCTACAGTGTCACCGAAATTAAAAAAGCGCTGTCAGCCCGGGATGATAAAAGACATATTTTGCCCGACAAAATCCATACTCTTCCTTTCGGCCATTACTCCCTAAACCCTATCAACTAGTAACCTATTCTTTGTCCTTCTACAACTTCGACCTTATTCCTTTCTCCTTCCGTAAAAAAATGGGGAACACGGCAAGTCCAACGCCGTGTTCCCCATTTTTTTACACAAATTTGGATGACCTTGACCCATATAAATGATGTGAATATTTAAAACAACATTCATTGTGATTATACATGTGATACAACAAACATTGAAACCTGCAATATGAAGGACTTGAAGCAACAAATTGTCAACGAACTTCATAAACCTGCAAGAAGAAAGTTTCCACGAAGAAATACGGTGATAAAAGGAATTAATGATTTATATCAAGCGGATTTAATCGAAATGATTCCTTATAGCAAACAAAATAAAGGATATAAATACATATTGACTGTTATTAACTGTTTTTCAAAAATGGCAGATGCTTTACCACTAAAAGATAAAAGTGGCAAAAGTGTTACAAAAGCAATGGAAACAGCTATACAAAGAGACAAACATACTATTAAACATTTACAAACAGATGATGGAAAAGAATATTTTAATAAGGAATTCGCAAATTTAATGAAAAAACACAATATAAACCATTACTCAACCAATTCAGAAGTAAAAGCCTCAATAATCGAAAGATTCAACAGAACTTTAAAAAGTGCAATGTATAAAATGTTTTCCAACAGAGGATCGCACATATGGATTGATATGTTACCAAAACTTATAAACGATTACAATAACAAATTTCATAGGACTATCGGGATGAAACCAAACCAAGTAACTAGTAAAAATGAAAACCTTGTATTAAAACGTATAAAAACGAATACTAAACCAAAAGTTGAAAAACTAAAGCCTAAAAAATTTAATGTGGGTGATAAAGTGCGAATAAGTAAATATAAAGGTGTATTCAGTAAAAGATACCTGCCAAATTGGACCAATGAGGTTTTTACTGTATTCAAAGTACAACCTACAGTACCTGAGACATATATTTTAAAAGATAATAAAGGACAATTGCTTGAAGGAGGGTTTTATGGACATGAAATGTTAAAATCAACAGTAGGCGATGTATATTTAGTTGAAAAGGTGTTGCAACGGAAAAAAGATAAGGTCAAAGTACGATGGTTAAGATTTAATAAGACGGAAGATTCTTGGATACCTAAAAAGGATTTGATATAACGATAGAAAATCATTTTAGGTTGAACCATTACAAAGGATGGAGATAGTACCACAAAAAGAGAGTTTTACTATTAATAATATAGATGAACTCACAGTGGATAATTCAGAATTCAATAGTGGGAAACATGGCAATTTGTTACCAAACACCGTTCGTTGTCTGGTTACCGGACCTTCCAACTGTGGAAAAACTAATGTAGTATTCAATTTGATTACAAACCCTAAAGGATTACGTTTTAACAATCTATATGTATTTTCAAAATCACTACAACAACCAAAGTATCAATTATTGGAAAAGATACTGACTAATGTGCCTGAAGTTAAATATTTAAAGTTTAATGCAAGCGAGAGTGTCATGCAACCACAAGAAGCTAAACCATTCTCCGTGTTCATATTCGACGATGTATCTTGTGAAAACCAAAACACAATAAGGAATTACTTCGCTATGGGTCGACATAACAACATAGATAGCATTTATATTGGCCAAACTTACAGCAAAATACCTAAACAACTCATTAGAGACAATGCAAACATGTTAATTGTATTTAAACAGGACGAAACCAACCTAAAACATATATATTTTGATCATGTAAATGCGGATATGACATTTGAACGATTTAAAGAGTTGTGTGGAAAGGCTTGGGCTGAAAAGTATGGGTTCCTAACAATTATGAAGGAACAACCGCTAAACAATGGTCGATACAGGATAGGATTTGATAAATTTATATTAATACATTGAACGTGGTATAAAACATTCATTGTTGTACAACACGTCTTGCTACAAACATGGTTAACCAAGAAAAATTAGTAAAAGAAATAAAATCACTTAGTGATTCTATTCGGGCTAAAAACAGAGCATTGAAACTAGGTATTAGCGAGAGGGAGAAATTCCTTGAATCTACTTTTAAACCTATTACTGAACCCTTGAAACAATTAAACAAAAAATTTGCTAAACCTGTATTGGAAGGAGATGCGATTGCACCTATTACGAAGTTTGAAAGAGAAAATGTAAAATCAGAAGAGTTTAGTGATGAAGACCCGGAATCCTCTACATATAGTGGTTTTACCGGTGGAGAACCCGAAAGAGAGCTAGAATCACCGGACTATAGTGGAATAAGAGAATTATATGAAGTAAAAGCCAAAAGAGGACATGAAGTTGTATCAACTGCTAGTGAAGAGGAAAAAGAAGAAGAGACAAGGGAAGGTCCGTCAAACATAAGCTTGTTGGGTGAAAACATTCATAACAAAGGACCTTTAGGAAGGAAATACATGATAAAAATGTTAGCTGGAACAAATCCTAATAAAAACTACCATAGTTATGGAGTAAGATTAACAGAAGACGGTTTAATGGTTGGTAATAGCCCGGTAAACATTGATGAACATGATAATATTATTGTTGGTGATCAAAGATATAAGGGCACAAGGGGATTATTTGAATTATTATTTGAAAATAAGCCTTTAGAATTGTTAGTTAAAGAAAAAGACATGGAAGCATATAAAAAGATTTTGGAACAAACTAATGCATACAGGAGGAGGTATTCAGCTGACCAACCTGTTTTTAGATCAAAGTCTTTAAAATATAGAGAATTTGTATCCAGGTTAATACCAACAACGAGAAGACAACCAATGCCAATAATACCAAGAAAACCTGTAAAACGAAGGTTTGTGTCATCCACTTTGGATATAAGTGCTCCAGAACCAAGAAAAAGAAACAAGTCTGTTACAGGTACAGGTTTAATGAAGAAACTATATAACACAAATGTGATTTATTACAATAATATCAATAAATTGGTGGATAGAATGAAACTAATACATGAAGCTAAAGAAGCGGGTCATACTGGATTGGAAAACGAATGGGTGGCTTTAGTGGATGAACTCCGAAACCGTGGGGTAATCTCATAAAAATGCGTTACTCCCTAGAATACTATTCAGTTGCACCATGAGTGTCGACAAGTTCGGACGTTACTCCTCGGATGGGTTATATTATGCCAATAGTTTAAAAAGAAGTGCTGGTTTACCACAAACACCTGATGGAGATTATGATATGAGTAATAAAAGGTTAAAAAACATAAAAGATCCTACGGATGAAAACGATGCAATAAATTTAAAAATATTAAAGGAAAAGATATCGCCAACATTAAGACTACAAAATAACACATATGACGCAGAAGATCATAGAATCATCAACGTTGGTAAACCAAATCAAAACGGTGATGCAATAAACAAAGGTTATTTGTCATCTGAATTAAAAAATACGTTAAAATTCAATGGGAAAACGTATAGTGCTAACAATAAACGTATATCCAACGTAGATGACCCTAAAGATGCAAAAGACAGCGTAAATAGACGCTATTTACATTCTTTGATACCTGAAAAGACAAAAGATGGATTTTCTTTTTATAAATTTGTTATTAATGATATAGGTTATCCAAAAACTGAAAACGATGCTGTAAATCTAAAATATATTAAAGATCATTGCATCATACGTGATGTAGGGGTTATAGATTGTTTTAATAATTGTTTAGCAAATGTTAAAGATGGTTCGGCGCCATCAGATGGTGCAACAGTGGGTCAAATGATGGAAACCTTAAAACAAGAAACAACCTCTTTTGTAAAACAAGATCAAGTAGTATCGAAGCAAGGGGATGAAATTGTTCAAGGTAATGAAAAATTTAATTTATTAACATTCAAAAATAATGCTTGGGATTGCATGGATAAAAAGTTATCAAATATGGGATGGGGTTATGAAAAACTTGATGCAGCTGCTTTATCACAAACCGTACATCTAGATCCAGATCGATATTTTAGATGGTTTACATGTAATAATAGAGTGATAAGAGACTTGGCACAAGGAAGAGAAGCAAATGATGCTGCAACTGTAGGACAGACCATTACAACATCATTAAAGGATAGTAAAGTGTATAATTGTAATAATAAACGTATAACAAACCTTAAAGATCCTGAACATGTAGATAATGCTGTCACTGTTAATTTTCTTGTAAAAGTTTTAGGTAATGCGATATTTGATTTACACAATCATTTTACACCAGATATTCTTCAAGGAAAATCAGGTCATAATACTTATGATGAATCCATGAGAGGTGAGTATATTAAACGAGAAATTTATAATAAATACTTTATTAACCCTAAAACGAAACAGTTTAGATCATCAGATTGGGGTGATATTGATATTTAAGTAAATAACTCAATAAATGACTTCATTTATGTGCAACCTGTCATAGAGTTAACACATGAGTTGCACATTGCCATTATAAAAGGACAATAATGACGTTCAAGTACATCAGTCCATATCGAGACACTGCAAGAAAAGGAGGTGGGATCACGTCCACAGCGGTTTCTCTGTTAAGTAAAGCTTTAAAACAAATTCCAGTAGGATCCATAGTAAATAGAGCAATAGACGCATTACCATACGAATTTCATATACCAGGAGGTTATCAGTATTGCGGACCAGGAACTAAATTGAAAAAACAACTGGAAAGAGGCGATCCTGGCATAAACAAGTTAGATCAGGCTTGTAAAGAACACGATATCGCATATTCCACGTTTGCCGATTCAAAAAATAGATCAATAGCTGACAAAAAGCTTGCGGACATAGCTTGGCAACGAGTAAACTCAAGTGACGCTAGCATAGCAGAAAAAGCAGCAGCTTTAGCAGTAACAGCAGGTATGAAGGCTAAAACAGCAGTAGGAGGTGGAAGAAGGAGGAGAAGGAGAGTAAAAAGGAGGTCAACCACAAGAAAACATGGAGGAAATATAAAAAGAAGACGACGATCTACAAGAAAAGGCAGGAAGAAGCCCACCGTGTGGTCAATGGTAAAAAACGGGGCAGGTCTTTACCTAAGACCTTATCGTGCATATTAAATGAAAGAAATCAATTGGTCATACCACATAAAGCATTAACCAATATTGAATTATTTAAATATATTTCCTGTTTAAAAATACCATTTTTCCGCGGTGTGTTTATGAAAGACAGTTTACCAAAGAAAATGTGGCAAAATGAGACTGGAATTGTAAATTTGGATAATAATGAAGGGCCTGGCACCCATTGGGTTTGTTATAAGAAACTAAATAACAATGTATATTATTTTGATAGTTTCGGTAATTTGCCACCACCAAAAGAACTTCAAAATTACTTTAAATCTGCTAAAAACATATATTATAACTATAAAAGAGAACAACCTGATAATACTTCAATATGCGGCCATTTATGTTTGGAATTTCTAGCTAAAAGTATCAGTCACTATTGAGATGTCTTCCTAAACGGTATCATTAACAGGAAAATCGTCCACTTTACGAAGTATCCTTTTTCCAGCGTTACGCTTGCAAAAAGGAAGGTTTTGGGAGGCGGCACTATTGGATTTTACAACTTACAACTCTATTCCCAATGTTACGGAAGGTAAAAATAACGTATTGCATTATTATAAGGGAAAGGATGCCAGTGGAAAATTTACAGACTTACAAGAGTGCAGGTTACCCACAGGTTCTTATGAAATTGATCATATAAATGAATTTTTGCAAACTAAAATGGGAAAAGACAATATAACATTAAAAGGTAATAATAATACGATGAAAGCTGAAATTACTTCCAAATACTATATAGATTTCACTCAACCAAACTCAATTGGTGATTTATTAGGATTTTCCAACGATGAGCCTGTTTTAGAACCAGATGTAACACATTCCGGTAAGAAAACAGTAACAATATTAAAAGTCAATAGTATAGACATAACTTGTAACATTATACAAGGTGCTTACAGGGATGGGGCTAACACCCACATCATACATACTTTTTACCCAAGTGTACCACCTGGATTTAAAATTGTTGAAAAGCCACAAAACTTGGTATATCTACCGTTGAACACCACTTTCATTTCAGACATCGTGTTGAGCGTATTGGATCAAGACGGTAACTTGGTAGACTTCAGAAAAGAGCCTATTACGATTAGATTACATTTAAAATCTACACTTTAATACAAAAACCATGGGTTTAACATTTAAAAGCGAACAACCTACGGGAAACCGCATTAGTAGCTCTTCAGCTGTGGAGGAGTTAACACGCGAGAACATTCGTTTCTTAGAGAGAGTTGGATTAAAATTAACCGATTATGGATATACTGGATATAGCGCAGGGTCCAACATTCGACGAAACCCTATGGGAAAAAGAATATCACACCCACAACCCTTACACTTCATCGAAATTAAACAATAACGATGAAATTCGTATTCCCATACAACATCAAGACATTTACACACTACCATGTGAAAGTTACTTGTATATTGAAGGACAAGTTACTAAAAAGGACGGTACTACTGCTGGTACAACAGTTCCATTTATAAATAATCCTATGGCTTTCCTGTTTGATGAAATTAGATATGAAATATCAGGTGTAACAGTTGATTCCACTAAAAAAGTAGGTATTTCAACGACTTTAAAAGGACTAACATCTATAACACCCAATGAAACCAATTTACTTAAACCTGCCGGATGGGTATTACCTACAATTGACACGATCACTCCAAATTCAGATGGATATTTTGATTTTCATATTCCATTACGTTTGTTGCTTGGTTTTGCTGAAGATTATAGGAAAATAATATTAAACGTTAAACAAGAATTAGTTTTGTTGAGGTCTTCTAACGATAAAGACATTATTAAAGCTGCAGATAATACGACTGATGCAAACCTAGAATGGAAATTAAAATTAGACAAAATTGTATGGAGAGTTCCACATGTTAAATTAGCTGACGAGCATAGAATGCTACTTTTAAGAAAATTAAAAGCCGATCGTGATATTGTTATTCCATTTAGGAGTTGGGAATTCCATGAGCATCCCAGTTTACCTACTACGGATCGACACACTTGGACTGTTAAAACATCAAATTATGTAGAACGAGCCAGGTATATTATATTTGGTTTACAAACAGGTAGAAGAGACGACATCACTAAACATGCAGGACAATTTGATCATTGTAACTTGAAAAATATTAAAGTTTATTTAAATTCACAATTCTTTCCATACGACAATTTAAATGTGTCATTCACTAAAAAGAAATACAGTATATTGTACGATATGTACGCGAGATTCCAAAGTTCATATTACGGTAAAGCAAATACACCTTTATTATCACCTTCAAATATTTCGATGCCTACCCAATAGTTGTAATTGATTGTTCTAAACAAAATGAATCAGTAAAATTATCAAGTGTGGATATAAAAATAGAAATGGAATTCAACGCTGCTATACCGGCTAATACAACTGCATACTGTTTAATTCTACATGATAAAATTGTAACATACACACCTTTAACTGGAATTGTTAAGAATGTACTGTAAAAACCGGTTTTGTTTCATTCCGCGAGTATAAAAGCAGAGCGTACAGACCGCTCCTCATCAGTTTGTTGCCTACTGTTGTATGGGTAGCATCGTATTCAATATGGCTTCTCCTAGTGGTACACCTGAAAATGTGATAGATATTGAGAAGGAGATATCTGAGTTTTTAGATCCTCAAGGTCACCAGGAAGGAGGTGAACAAAACGTTTGCGGACAATTTCACGCCAGTAATAATGTTGAAGAAAAAGGTAAAAGAAGAAAGAATATACAAAAGAGAAAAAGGGATATTGAAGATAATATTTCTCCAAACATATTGAGTGAGGTATTTTTGCGAATATTTTACCCAATCTCTTCCAGTTTGGACAAAAGTGTTTTAATCGGTGTTATGAAATCTACAGATTATTCCACTACTGTAATTTTAACTCATGGACCCAAAATGATTTTGTTTACGGACAGTGCTTGGGAATCATTTATGAAACACTTGCATCTGCTAGAATGCTATTTAAGTAGTAACATGTTTGGAAGGAAGACAAGAGTAGGACTTTTAGATTCAAATGTGGAAATTGATATTATTAAACAACGTGGTGATCATCAGCTGCGGTTTAGAGACACAACAAGACATGATAACAAAATTCAACTTAATCGAGAGGAGTTTTTCATTTTAACTTGTGCTACTGAACCTATAACAAGATACTTGAGACAACTGGTGTTTTCAAGTTCGATTATTAAAGATTATCTGGAAGACACTTTGGACAAACAACCGGACGCACCTATATTATACGGACCTGTGGATACTTCTATATTTAATAGAGTTCCTCATGAAGTAC
The DNA here is from genome assembly GCA_030545055.2 of Neoaliturus tenellus. Lineage (NCBI taxonomy): Eukaryota > Metazoa > Arthropoda > Insecta > Hemiptera > Cicadellidae > Neoaliturus > Neoaliturus tenellus. The sequence continues at coordinate 2,678,340 of CM061532.1, read as the reverse complement.
AGATGTGGAGACAATTGGAAAAGTACGCTCAACTACATAAGAAATCAGTAAAACAGGAAGAAGAGGAAGATGGAGGAGAAGAATCAAGTGTTAGTGATGAAAATGAAAATAAGGAAAATATAAAGATGGAAACTTAAATGACGATGGTTAGTTTTTAAAACAATAACCAACATTTTGTGGGGTTAGGCCTATTGGGGACGGTGCCCACGTTAAATATACACCAACGCGCCAACAACTGTACGGCCTGGTATAAAAGTAGTACCTACCGTGGTGTGGAAATCAGTTGACCTCCTGACTTCGTAATGAGCAGACGTGTGACCTTCAAAATGGACAAGGGAGAAGACCAACAAGTAAAGTCCAAGCCTGGTATTATTGAGTTTCAAGCGTTTCGTGGTAATGATGATAGATTCATTATAAAAGAACTTGTGTTTTTGGACATGAATACAAGTGTTCCTTATTCGTTTTTATTTAAACCACCATGTTCTTATTCGTCTTTAACTAGTAAAGCCGCTACTACCAACAGATGGATTTCAAAACACTTCCATCATATCGATTGGTATGATGGTTTTACAAGTTACACGGACTTGTATCACATTATGCATCACTTTTCAGACAAGTTTACCAATATTTACACAAAGGGGCTGGAAAAGAAAAGATGGATCGAAGGATTTACTCATGTTCCGGTTAATGATGTGGAATTGGATAAGAATTATCAATACATGCTGGAAACCATATGTATTTGTACAAAAAGCCCAGAACATGATAAAGATAGACATTGCGCTTTGAAAAATGCCTATAAACTCGCCTCTTACCTTCAAAGTGGGGAATTGGGGAGTGGTGGGGGTAACGGAGAGTATATAAGTGGGGAGCAGACAGGGACCTGGCATGAGTATTACTCGAGATTCCGAGACGACAACATCTCCGAGCAAGAAGACGATCTGTAACCTGACCATGGCATCTCACCAGTTCCTTCAGACTTTGGTCGAGCAGTTCAATGCTCACTCCAAGTCAACAATATTACCTGTAAAGAAGTGCTCGGAACTAAAAGACGAGAAGCACTACATAATCCATGCTATGAAGAAGATGGAGACTACAGTTGGGGAGGCCATCTGCTGCAGTCTCAGCGAGGCACCGTTTACTCCGGGGGATGAACCAAAGTTCCAGGTGTACCTGCCCAAGAGATTCGTCCATCTTCTACAAAACGAGGATCTTCGCTCTATTCAACCCGGGTGTCTATACCTGGTGTCCCACGGCTGCACGGGTAGCAATTCTACAGAGTTGACCATCCACATCGCTGACAAGCAGCAGTGTTAGAATTAAGTTTTAATGTTGTACATATGTTGTTGTAATGTTCTATAAATAAACGAATCATAAAAGACAAAAAAAAATAAAAAAAACAAAAAATGCAACATATCAATATGTGACAGACTTCACGTATTGATATGTTGCATTTTTTTTTAAACTTCGCGGGTGACCTTGACCTTTGACCTTTGCATTTCACAATTACCCCCACTACTGTAATTACCCCCACTACCGCACTAGGATTCAAACCTGCTTGGATGCGAAAAACGGTCAGTCTGTTGCCAACTAGCAAACGATGAGCACCTTGTACGAGCTTTGCATACAACGAGTTATAACTCACAAAGACTTGTTCCCAACATGTTTACAAGACAATATCCCACTAACAATAAAAGAAGATGTCAAACGCTACAGGAGGGAAAATACAGGGTATTCGGAATACTCCTGGTATAAGTTCCACGATGGGGAAAAGTTTTGTAGGCCTTGTGGCGAGGCCGCCGTCAGAGACCTTCGGCGATTCGTACAGGATGGTGGTATAAAACAATTCGGATTTCTAGCGCCACTGTTTCGATTTGAAAATTACAAGGACACCTGCGCTATTTGTTCCATTCCATTGTATCGATGGAAAAAGTTTAGAACTGTTTAATTGGATCTTCTATACCCCCACCACTATTACCCCCACCACTTTTTCATGTACCTCCAAGCGCTGTGCCTCGGCTTCATTTCTACTCCAGCAGCCAACCTAGCAACATCAAGATGTCTCTGAACGTCAGTTGCGCAAGTTACGAGGAGGTGAGCATCAAGACTCAGCAGGAGCTAAACGACTTGTACAAGGAGTTGCAGCTGATGGTGGCACGAGGCTACCGTATAAACGTGCAGGTTTACGCTTGCAATATACGGAACACCCGGCAGCCAAAGGAAGAGCCTGGACACTCCTCGACAGCTTCCTCACCGGCGTCGATGAAGACCGAGCCAGACAACTTGGACTACTTCAGCTGACTAGCAGTTGTCTTCCTTGTTCTTACAATAATAGAATATGTATATTTTTTCATTATATTAAAGAAGTAAAAGAACAAAAACACCTATCTTGTTACTGACTTATAAGCTCAGTAACAAGATAGGTTTTTTAAAACACAATTTGGATGACCTTGAAACTTCCCCCTCCACTGCTTTGCTACCCCCACCACTTGACTATTGATGTACATGACACATCACAATTGGAAACCTCATTCCATCTTCAACAGCCAAACCGACAACATCAACAATGGCAAACCTACCAACGGATAAAACATGTCCTCACGTTTGCTGTGACTTCGTCCACGAGTTGGAGAAGAGGATGCAGGAGAGGGCGATACGAAGAAAGCAGATACACTCAGAAAATATCATGATAGTCAACGGCTATCTTTTATTGTTCGGCCTTATTATGGTTGTACTTTTCATACTGTATGGCATAGTCACATGTGTCGGCAAGGTTGCAGAAGAAAACGCTCGCCACCATCAATTGGAAAGTTTCAATGTTACTTTGTAGGTTTTCCTTTTTTTAAAACTCCGTTTGGATGACCTTGAAAATTCCCCCACTATTCCACCACACCCCCCACCACTTCACCATGTTCCTGCATGAGCATCACATCAACCGTCATTCCTTGTCCGACAAGCAACCATGGCAGACAACAACACCATCAGCCAAGCTGACTCCACTACTGATGTTGGTACAAGTACGGGTTGGACACTGTCGATCGATAGTGTACACTATTTGGAAACGATTTGCGAACGGATGAAGGAAATACTGCGGGACAACCCTGGGATCATAATACAAATGAATTTAAATTATGATTGGTCCCAAGTTAGAATGCAAGGGGACGATAACAACGGTCAACAATCTCCACAATATTCGCCCATGTCCCCGATCTACCCTTACGGCGAGTCTGACGTCGATGAAGATGAGGCTAATGAGGATGTGGGGGGCAACGAGGCTGAAGAGGAGTAACCTTCATTCCTTTTTTTTAAAACCCAAATTGGATGACCTTGAGAATTCCCCCTCCACTATTTCCTTTTTTTAATACCCAAATTAAATGACCTTGAAAATACCCCCTCCACATACTTTTGGTTTACCCCCTCTACTTTTCAATACTGTTACCACAGTCTGTAGCTCACATCATTCCTTGCTTAGCTATCATGGCGGACAGCACTCTTTCTCGAGTTGACTCCACTACGGATGAAGAATGGCCATTTTCCTGGAATGTTCATCTGCAAGACTCGGCAGAAGTGGATATGTTGCATGAGAAATTGGTGTATGTATTAAACGAAAACCCCAACATTGAATGTAGAATGACTATGGATTTCGATGCGACAGGGGTCCACACTCAACCTTCCACTTCCAGCCAGCCTGAACCTCAGCTACAGCCGAAGAACTTTACACATCTTTACACTCCAATACGGCCGGAGGATGTGGTTATCAGCGAGGCAGACTCTACTACAAGTTATATTGAGCCAACGAATTGGAAGCTTGTTGTTGACACCTTACACAAGGTCGACTTAGTATGTGACAAGTTAAAGGACTTGATGATGCAAGATCCTGGTCTTCGTTTTAAAATTGATTTGTTTTTCATCTGGGGAGCACCTGCACGGGGCTCTTCGTCTGACAGCTCTCCAAGTACAACGGACGAGGAGGAGGAGGACGACTAGTTATCTTTTTTAAAACTCCGTTTGGATGGCCTTGACCTTTCCCCTTCCACTGAGTTTATTTAAGGTGCACTCTCAATGACTGCAGCATCATTTCATCGCGCACCTTCACCACAGCAACATGGAGAGTCAACTCAACTACTGTTGCGAACAGAAATGTTTTTCATGGCCAAACGACATTGATGTTGCGGATGGTCTGGCGTGTAGAAAATGTGAAGCTTTTGGTCAATGCATGTGTAAGTGCAAGTCTTGGAAGAAGCCGAAACCAGAGTTGAAGACATTCCATGTGTACCAGATGAGAGGGCATAAGTACACTTGTTGCCCTGAACGTTGCATTGAATTCACACTAAAACAGCTAACTGGCTGCAAATTGTGCAACAATCATTTTGCAGGTTTTTGCAAACATTATTTAGGAGCCTGTCAGTACAGATCAACTTGGCATACAGAAGCACTCACTATCAATGAAATCGCTATAAATACACAAGAGTAGTCTTTCTACTCTTTTCTTTTTTAAAACTCCATTTGGATGACCTTGACCTTTCCCCCTCCACTCACCTTAGTTTATATAAACCCCATTCCCACTGACCACAGCATCACTTCATCGTGCTCCCTCGTCAAAGCAACATCAGCTATGGAAAGTAAGCGCATCTCATGTTGCGAGCATAGGTGTTTGGAAATACAAGGCGTCACATATTGTGCAAAGAAGCGTTGGGAGGAAGAGACGGGGACAACCTATTGCTGTGAGGATAAGTGTTTCCTCTTACCAAAGTGGCAAGTGGATGGGCTGGCCTGCCGGCAATGTGAATGCTTCGGATGTTGCAGGTGTAGATGCAAGAACCAACAGCTGCCACCACCGGTACTACAAACTTTCAAAATCTACAAATCCAAATACTTTTATACTTGTTGTCCGCAGCGGTGTATTAAATTTCACTTCTCCAATCTTACCAGTTGTCGGAAATGCTACGGACAACCTGATGGGTGGTGCACCTGTTTTCTGGACTCCTGCCGCTACAGATCGGATTGGTTTACAGATCCGTTAGAAATTGATGAGGTCGCCCAGGAAGCACAAGAGTAGTCTTTCTACTCTTCAACTTTTTTAAAACTCCATTTGGATGACCTTGAGATTTCCCCCTCCACTTCCCCATATACCTAGAGTACACGGAGCCTGACAGTCAGTCACTCGGTGGCTGTCGTGGGGTGCGCATCGGTGTCGGCGCTCCGTTGTTAGGTTTTCAAGGTCACAGTAATATGAAATTGGGGGTGTTGTGCTAGTTCAAGGTCACCTGAGGGATTACCGATTGCCCATTTAGGCAGAGTCATGTCAGAAACTCGAGTTTAACTTGGCACTTTTGCCGTTTCTCGTCGAAAATTCGCTCCAAGTGGTCAAGGTCACGGGGACTCGGACTGAAACTCGGAGCATAGTGCGAGAAACGGCAAAAGTGCTAAAAAATTTTAAGTTTCGGCGTGACCTTGACCTTAGTGGCGTCGGTGACGTCATTTTGATGACGTAAGGGGTGATGACGTCATCAGCACGTCATTTCTGTGACGTCATGGGTGTGACGTCATGGAAGTGATTGGTGATGACGTCATCGATTGCGTCATCGATGACGTCATCGATGACGTCATCGGTGGGGTCATTGACCTCGATGACGTCATCCCTCAGGTGACCTTGAACTGGCCCAGCATCCCCAATTTCACACTACTCAGGTTTCTTTCTTTCAACCAGGTCAGAAACACCACTAAATCGTGCAATAATTATCTACAACTCACAGCTTGTGGATATTTAACATGAGACATAGGATTTTTTGAAAAGATAATAAAGTATAACTAAATCATTATAATATGTCATCATTTTTATATTTTTTTATATTTATGTCTTCCAATAAAAAACAAAATAAAAAAACACAAGAAAAACATCATATTAAAAGAGTAAATTTTGGGGGTCTGTCTCAAAGCTATACGAAAATGCTTCCAAAAAATACAATAAAGTTTAAGAAGTCTTTAATGGGTTGGTTATCTTATGAGGCACATGAGGTTCAAACTTTATACTCGTAAACTGATTTTAAATTATCAGGCGTTGTTGTTTTAATGCACTTTAACCACCTTCGAGTGAAGTGGCAAGAAATATTTTTAACATCCTTGACGCCTGATGATGACTTCATAAGGAGTTGAAACTAGTTTCGGTTAGCAACAAAAAGTGGATTACCAGAAGCAGGTTTTTAAAACTCGTTTGTTAAAGTTATTAGTATTGCTGCACTTTTATTAACAGAAAATAATTTATTCCTTTTATTCCAAAGTGGCCACTCTGTGTATTTTTTCACCGCAAAAGATTAGATCAACATAATAACGTCAATAATGAGCTCTCTAAACTTATACCTAAAGAAGACTTTTATAAATAGAGATTATTTAACTATGGGAAAAAAACAACCAATAAAGAGATGAGTAGTGTAAAAGTAAGGCTTTTAAAACAGTTCAAGGTCACCCGAGCGATGACGTCATCGATGACGTCATCGAGGTCAATGACCCCATCGATGACGTCATCGATTGCATCATCGATGACGTCATCACCAATGACGTCACTTCCTTGACGTCACACCCATGACGTCACAGAAATGACGTGCTGATGACGTCATCACCCCTTACGTCACCAAGATGACGTCATCGATGTCACAAAGGTCAAGGTCACGCTGAAACCTAAAATTTTTTGGCACTTTTGCTGTTTCTCGCACTACGCTCCGAGTTTCAGTCACAGTTACCATGACCTTGACAACTTGGAGCGAATTTGCATGAGAAACAGCAAAAGTGCTGAGGAAACTTGAAGTTTGCAACGTGACTCTGCCTAAACCGTCATGTGACACCGCTCGGGTGACCTTGAACTGCCCCAAAAGCCTTACTTTAACCATTACTGCAACCGCGATGTGCACCCTACGACAGACACCGAGTGACTGACTGTCAGGCTCTGTGTATGCTAGGTATATCGGCTTGAGAGACTAAGACTCTAAACTGTCAGGAATGGGAGTAACTAACTGAATTTTGCAAGGAAAAGTCATTTCATCTAATATTTTAAACAAATCCTCATCAGTAAAACTGACATTAGTCTGTTTTGTATAAAACTTAGGGTGTCCGCGCAACAGTTTGCGCCACTTAGCTAAAGTTGAAACTCTCTTAACTTAAAGTGGTGGACAGTGAGCAACTAATAAAGTCTTAACACGGCTAAGTTTCTTACCTAAAGTGTCCCGCGACATGGCTTCCCCTCACAAAAGTCCGCACAATACTGAGAGACTGCTTGTAGCGCATGAGTCAAGGGAAAAGAGGTGGGGGAAACAGCAGGAGTGGGGGAAGGTCACAGTGGCGGGGGAAGGTGAGGTGGTACGCTGGAGTTTCGCATCACTTCACCATGAGCTGTCCTACAGTCAACACACTGTTCTCTTGGCCCGAGTTGGCACTAGAAGAAACATTTCTGTACAGCTTAGGCTGTGAGAGCCGAGGAAGCAAAGTCAAAGTGGAAATTGTGTTAAACTCCAAGATGAAGAGTCTCCTAAATAAACTAATTGTATCCCTGCAATCTCCTATAACTTTAGAGAAATACAACTTTATTAAGCGACACCTCATACTTTGGCAAAACGAAGCGGAAATGGAAAAGATTACAGTAAAATTAATGTAACTTAAAACTTGGACTGGACACTCATGGCGATACCACGTGGCGTGCAAATGCCACCCTAAACATTACAAGTTAGGTTATTGAGCACCTCTGGTACGATAACCGATGTGCTAGAGTTAAAGTGTGATGACCTTGAGTCAAAACACTGAAATACCACAAGTCGATATCGTCCCAAAGTTAAAGTGTAGTGACCTACATTCAGAACTTGTAAAATTACTTACATATAGAGAGCTAGAGAACAGCGAGACGCACCGCATGGAAGCCGGAGACATACTGGCGAAGCGGTGTTGTGCAGCCTAGGGACCCAGTTGTGGTGGGGGTATAGCCAACACTTAGAGTACAAGTGTTGTGGGTGACCTTGACCCACTTAACTTACCTGACCCCCCCCCGACAAAAATGCGAACCCCCCCCCCCCCCGACAAAAATGCGAACCCCCCCCCCCCCCCCCGACAAAAAGTGCGAGCCCCCCCCCCCCCCGACAAAAAGTGCGAGCCCCCCCCCCCGACAAAAAGTGCGAGCCCCCCCCCACCCCCACCCCCACCCCCACCCCCACCCCCACCCCCACCCCCTCCCCCACCCCTGATATCCTGGGCGTGGCAGCCCCGGTGGGGATATAAGGGGGCCCAGCCAGAGCCGGCTCGCAGTCCGCTCCCGCGCGTTGAACGTGAACGATCGGGACGGACCGCCATAGGCATCACTAAACATTGAATGGCGCCTGTGTTTAGCGAAGTCTACTCTAACTTTAAGACTTGTATTAGTTGTAAGATATTGCGCTTGCGTTTGGGTATTGCGAATTGTTTTATATGAGAGTCTTTTACTTGTACCTTATGTCTCCTGTGTGTCTTTTATCCTTTGTGTCTTGTTTGATATATATGCTTGTTCCAGCATTGACTACGTTGAGCTCAATTGTGTGTTGTAAGTGTGTTATATTTTTCTAAAGTGTATACGCTTGTTGTAGCATTTCCCCCTTGAGCCTTTGCAATGCTCAAAGTAAATCGTAAAGACAGGGAACGGGAGTAGGCCCCCGTCTAAAGTTACTTTTGTATAATTGTTAGGCTCCTCTCATGCATGCTTTAATGCGGCTGAGAAATAGGAGTTGGTCCGTTTGTACGCCTATATGGGGGTAATAAGCCGATGGCCTCTGCACTCGGACCGAGGACGTAAGCCATTAGGGTGTCCTCAGTATGTTTCCCTTCTGGAAACTCAAAATTATGTAAATGAACCTTTGTTAGCTATTTAAGTTTTTAGTCCCCAAGGCCCCCGAACATTCGTGGTTCGCCATGGATGTACGGGGGCCGAAATTTTTTAATGTCCGTGTGGCCTTGACCCACAAAGACTTGTAAAAATTTAATGCATTGTAAATTAAAAATATTAAAGATAGGTTACGGGAGTAGGCCCCCGTGTAAAGCCTATTTTAATTATCGGTAGGCTCCTGCCAGGCATGCAAAAGGTTGCGGATGGCATTTGGGAGCATGTCCGTTTGTACGCTGGCATGCAAAAGGTTGCGGCGGCCTCTGCACTCGGACGAGGACGTAAGCCACTAGGGTGTCCTCAGTTTGTTTCCTTCTGGAAACTCAAAATTATGTAAATGAATCTTTGTTAGCTACTGAAAAGACAATGCAGTAAATGTTTACAAGTCTTGCGTGGCGAAGGGTACACGACATTGGATGTTACCTTGTTGTCATAGTTGGGTCTCTTCGGAGGCTACAGCGATGACAACCCAAGTGCCCCACACCCCCATTGGGGGTGTGGGGCTTAATTTTTTTAAAGTTTTTCCGTGACCTTGACCTAAATAGAAAACGTAAAATTTTGTAACGATCATGTGTCTTTTAAGACACTATATATTAAAGTACTTTGTAAACACTAATGGGTAGGTATTACTAACACACAAATCTGGAGTTGTCTTTCATTCACTAGGGATCCAGTTGTGGTAAGGGTATAGCCAACACTTAGAGTACAAGTGTCGTGGGTGACCTTGACCCACCTAAACTACAACCCCCCCCCCCCCCCCGACAAAAAGTGCGAACCCCCCCCCCCCTTGATACCCTAGGCGTGGCCGCCCCGGTGGGGATATAAGGCGGCCAGGTTGCACGCACTTCTCATTTACGCTCCAGCTTTCGTTGGAAGTGGTTGTCCAGGAGCTCATTCTTAAGAAGACCGGTGACCAAAAATGTCTTGTCGTATACCTTATAAACCTTCATACTATAATCTGATTGGTATTAATAATATTACAGACAATGAGAAGAAATTGTATAAAAAATTTTGTTGTTTACTTGACAGAACGCACAAACTACCGCCAAATACTTTCACCTACAAGCTACCCCTGACAGACAAGGATGATGTAAGCAAACTAACATCAATTCAACTGAAATTGGTGGAAGACAAAATTCTTGTTTGTGTGAGAGAAGTGTTTCATAATGAATATTCAAGAAGATTGGCTTTTGACTTTATTAAGGAACATGCAGGATGTGAAACAAAACAGTATCCAGGACTATATTATTTATATCTTTTTGAGAATGGAGCAAGTGTAACGGTAGAAATAAGTATTAAACTAATGTAAGTCTCCCAACCAAGTGTTAAACTAGGACCTGAACTTGGACTTGATTGAGGTTTTGTAGAACAGAGCGGGGGATAGATCACTTTGCGACAATGGACTAGCATGCTGCTTAGTGGTTTATCCCCCGCTCAAAGGGTATTTTTACGCGACCTTGACCCACATAAATGCATAGTTTGTGGGGGGTATAAAAAAGGGGCAAACCAATTGGATGGATACACCACTTCTATACCATGGCTCTATTGCAGTGCTCTATCCCGCTAAAAAAAATAATAATTCCAAGTGACCTTGTTCCACATAAACTTGCTCAAACAGACAACTTTCAAAAAAATTTGTACAAAGTAGTGGATTTAGACCAAACATTATTGGTTTATCAAGCCTGTTGAAGAATATATTGAAAATGGGTGTTTAAAAGCCAAATTTATTAAATGAATGATAAACCGGATGTATATGACGCCACCTCCCCCCACCCTTCAACCTCGGGTATAAAGGGACCTGGTTGAGCGCGCTGCTCATTATTGCTTGGACATTCACCGAGTGCACACTCAAAGCCAAACTGTAAAGAAATGGCTCTTTGCGATATTTGTGGTGAGTTTTTCCAAGATGAAGATATCTTTGTTTTACACCGAGAATTGCATCATGAAGAGAACAGAAAAGAAGAGATTGTTGTAAGTGAAGAAGACTTGGATGCGTTAGATCGGTTATTGGAAAACTACCAGAAGCAGATGGACGACTGTGATAGCTATCTACAGTTACACCGAGAATTGCATCGTGAAGAGGACAGAAAAGAAGAGATTGTAGTAAGTGAAGAAGACTTGGATGCGATTGATCGGTTTTTGGAAAAACCCCATAAGCAGAAGGACTGGGCTAGCTATTTACAGTTAATGCAAAGAAGAAGACCAAGTGTTATTCAATTTGCCGGAGCTGGACCATCTACAGCTGGAGGATTTATTCAAGAAGAGAAAATGGAAGAAGAAGATACGGAAGAAGTGGAAGATGTAAGACAACTGCGTACCCAAGAAGAGGATATGGAAGATATAAGACAACTGCGCACTACAGCCTTGCCAGGACCAGTTGTAATTCATTTCAAAATTAATAACGTGCAATTAGAATTGGAAAATTTTATAACTCAAGCTAAAAAACTAGTTGTAAAAACATTGACGGAAGAATTGGCAAGATTGAACTTTATTAAATTTGGATTGGTGTTGGAGGCTATGTTTACTAATACCGATGGTGAAAATTCACCGAGAGCATTCATTGCTAAAAACCGAACCCTTACAACCACATCTGATATCAACGAAATTTTAGAAGAATGTTTGGTTGAACTGCTAGTGAAACTTCAAGAACATGAAGGAAGAGGATCCGGCTGGACGCTATCATCAATTGAAGGTATGGATGTGAGGGTTCACAAGCATGGATATGGTATGAGAGGAAGCAGCTTTATCCCTCTACCAAAAGTGATCCGAGATACAAGATCATGTATCAATGTGAAAAATGAGGATAATGAATGTTTCCGGTATGCAATGTTAGCAAAATATGTGGAACCTAATGCCTGTAGACCTAGCATAGCATACGAAGCTGTTCAACACCGCTATAACTTCCAAGGTATGTCGTATCCTGTTAGTCTTAATGATGTTGCTAAATTTGAAAGAAAAAACCCAGGAGTTTCAGTTAATGTGTTTGGTTTAGACGAATCAAATAACGTATACCCGTTACGAGTTACAAAGACTGAACGTCAAAATCATACGGATTTACTGCTATTGACCAAAGGTGAAATATCACATTATGTTTACATCAAGAACTTTGAAACTTTGGTTGGACGACAAGTGACTAAAAATAAAATTAGAGTAACAGTGTGTAAGAGATGCTTTTGTTTCACAAATAAAGACTTGAGACGTGGAGGATCAGAGTGGTTGTCAGAACACCAACGTCTTTGTAATGACAACTATGAAGTGAAGATTAGTCTGCCACCACCATCTAGAGCATTTGTCCAGTTCAATAAAACAGTTCACCAATACCGGATTCCACTAGTTATCTACGCTGACTTTGAATCCACGTTAGTGCCACAGGAACTTCCGGATGGTGAAGTAACTAGAAGAACCAAATATCAATTGCATCAACCTAACAGTTTTTGCTTATTGGTGAAATCTACTTTACCTGAAGAACAATTGCAAGACTATGGCTTAACATCCACTCCAATACTCTACCGTGGTGAAGAAGCCGCTAAGTATTTTGTAGACCAGTTGTACGACATTGCTGAAAAGGCGCAACGCTTATACGGTAATGTTGTACCTATGGAACCTTTGAACCAAAATCAACAAGAAGAATGCAATTCGGCAACAAGATGTTATTTATGCAAGAAGAGCTTCAGTGAAGAAAATCAAAAAGTAAGAGATCACGATCACCTGACAGGGTTATACAGAGGAGCTGCTTGTAATTCATGCAATATAAATTACAAACTGCAAAACTTTATCCCTGTCGTGTTACACAATCTTAGCGGCTATGACTCTCACTTTATTATCCCAGAGTTAGGACGAGATGATGGAAAAATTGAAGTATTAGCTGAAACATTGGAGAAGTACATCAGTTTCTCAAAAACAGTAGGTAAAATTAAACTTCGCTTCGTAGACTCTTATAGATTTATGTCATCTAGTTTGAGTAAATTGTCTGAGAACCTAAGAAGAGAAGACCTAAAAGAAACCAGCAAAATTGTACCTGAAGATAAATTGGACTTAGTAATGCGTAAAGGAGTGTTCCCCTATGATTACATAACTTCTGTAGAAAAATTTGAAGAAACCAGTCTGCCACCGATTGAAGCCTTCAATAGCAAGTTAAATGAAAGTGCAATCACCGTTGAAGACTACAATCATGCTTGTAATGTTTGGAACCAACTAAACATTCAAACCTTAGGGGAATATTCTGACTTTTACATAAAATTGGATGTAACTCTGCTGTGCGATGTGATGGAAGAATTTGGAAACACCTGCTTCTCCGCCTATGGACTGGACCCTCTACACTCGTACACATCTCCAGGATTAGCATGGCAAGCTATGCTAAAGTCAACCAACTGTCGATTAGAACTTCTAACAGATATTGATATGGTGCTCATGATAGAATCTGGTGTACGAGGCGGTTTGACACAAGCTGTAACACGTCATGTGAAAGCTAACAATAAGTACATCCCAGGCTTCGACGAGAGACAACCATCGGTCTACCTTGGCTACTTTGACGCAAACAACCTTTATGGTTGGGCAATGTCAAATCCGCTTCCCTACGCTGACTTCAAATGGATCGACCCAGCCACCATCGGTGACATCTCACAGATTCCAAAGAATGGTTCAAAAGGCTATATTTTGGACTGTGATTTTGAATATCCAGAGCACCTTCATGATCATCACTACGACTTGCCTCTCTTAGCCAAGACTGAAGTTTCACCAACAGGAAGATGGCCAAAATTGATGATGACCTTGGAGAATAAAGATCGGTATGTGGCTCACTACTGGGTAGTTCAACAAGCTCTTGAATTGGGTCTACGTTTAGTAAGAATTCATAGAGCAATTGAATTCACCCAGTCTTGTTGGTTGAAACCATATATTGATTCCAACACTACAAGAAGAGCAGCAGCAACATCAGCATTTGAAAAGGACTTTTATAAATTGATGAACAACGCCATCTTTGGGAAGACCTTAGAAAACAAAAGAAAACACAAGGTTGTAAAATTAGTAAGTGATCCTAGGAAATTGGAAAAATTAGTGCAAAAACCAAATTTTGGAACATCCATGATTATAAACGAAGATCTAGTCGCCGTTAGTATGAAGAAAACAACAATAGTGATGGATCGTCCGTTATACATTGGAATGTCGATTTTGGATATAAGTAAAACTCTGATGTATGATTTCCATTACAACAAAATGGTTAAACACTACGGAAGATACAACATTGGAGTTGCATACATGGATACCGACGCGTTCATCTACTGGTTAAAGACTTTGGACATGTATGAAGATCTAAGGAGTTTCCCATACAAAGACGACTTTGACTTCTCTGACTATCCAAAGAACCATCCAAATTATAATGAAAAGAATAAAAAAGTAATTGGAAAATTTAAAGATGAAGCAAATGGAATGCCTTTGGAGGAAATAGTTGCGCTGATGTCCAAATTATATTCCTTCAAGATGTATATGGAAAATGACATACCGACAGTGAAGAAAGCTAAAGGAGTCAAAACATCATACTTAAAGAAACATGTGACATTTGACCATTACAAGACCTGCTTGTTTGAAGATTCTACAATGTCTGCAACGTTCAACACTATCAGAAGCTTTAAACATGAGGTCTACAGTGTCACTGAAGTTAAAAGAGCACTATCAGCTCAAGATGATAAAAGGCATATTATGCCGGATAAAATCCATACTCTTCCTTTCGGCCACTACTCTCTAAACCCTATCAACTAGTAACCTATTCTTCGTCCTTCTACAACTTCGACCTTATTCCTTTCTCCTTCCGTAAAAAAATGGGGAACACGGCAAGTCAAACGCCGTGTTCCCCATTTTTTTACACAAGTTTGGATGACCTTGACCTATATAAATGATGTGAATATTCAAGACAACATTCATTGTGATTATACATATGATACATGAAACATTCAAACCTGCAATATGAAGAACTTGAAGCAAGAAATTGTCAACGAACTTCATAAACCTGCAAGAAGAAAGTTTCCACGAAGAAATACAGTGATAAAAGGAATAAATGATTTATATCAAGCGGATTTAATCGAAATGATTCCTTATAGTAAACAAAATAGAGGATTTAAATACATATTGACTATTATTAATTGTTTTTCAAAAATGGCAGATGCTTTACCACTAAAAGATAAAAGCGGTAAAAGTGTTACAAAAGCAATGGAAACAGCTATACAAAGAGACAAACATACTATAAAACATTTACAAACTGATGATGGAAAAGAATATTTTAATAAGGAATTTGCAAATTTAATGAAAAAACACAACATTAACCATTACTCAACCAATTCAGAGGTAAAAGCATCAATAATTGAAAGATTTAACAGAACTTTAAAAGGTGCGATGTATAAGTTGTTTTCCAACAGAGGATCACACGTATGGATTGATGTGTTACCAAAACTTATAAGCGATTACAATAACAAGTTTCATAGAACTATCGGTATGAAACCAAGCCAGGTGACTAATAAAAATGAAAAACTTGTATTAAAACGTATAAAAATGAATACTAAACCAAAAGTTGAAAAACTAAAGCCTAAAAGGTTTAATGTTGGCGATAAAGTGCGAATAAGCAAATACAAAGGTGTATTCAGTAAAAGATATCTTCCGAACTGGACAAATGAGGTATTTACCGTATTTAAGGTGCAACCTACAGTACCAGAAACTTACATTTTAAAAGATAATAAAGGACAATTGCTTGAAGGAGGGTTTTATGGACATGAAATGTTAAAATCAACAGTAGGTGATGTATATTTAGTTGAAAAGGTGTTGCAACGAAAAAAGGATAAGGTTAAAGTACGATGGTTAGGATTTAATAAAACGGAAGATTCTTGGATACCTAAAAAGGATCTAATATAATGATAGAGCATCATTTTGGGTTGAACCATTACAAAGGATGGAGATAATACCGCAAAAAGACAATTTTACTATTAATAATATAGATGAACTCACAGTGGATGGTTCTCAATTCAATACTGGGAAACACGGTGTTTTGTTACCAAACACGGTGCGTTGTCTGGTTACCGGTCCTTCCAATTGTGGAAAAACAAATGTAGTATTCAATTTGATTACAAACCCTAAAGGATTACGTTTTAATAATTTATATGTATTTTCAAAGTCACTACAACAACCAAAATATCAGTTATCGGAACAAATACTCAATAATGTGCCTGAAGTTAAATATTTTAAATTCAACGCGAGCGAGAGTGTCATGCAACCGCAAGAGGCTAAACCATTCTCAGTATTCATATTTGACGACGTATCTTGTGAAAATCAAAATACAATAAGAAATTACTTCGCCATGGGTCGACATAACAACATAGATAGCATTTATATTGGTCAAACTTACAGCAAAATACCGAAACAGCTCATTAGAGACAATGCAAACATGTTAATTGTATTTAAACAGGATGAAACCAACCTAAAACACATATATTATGACCATGTAAGTGCGGATATGCCATTTGAACGATTTAAAGAGTTGTGTGGAAAGGCTTGGGCTGAAAAATATGGGTTTTTAACAATTATGAAGGAACAACCGCTAAACAATGGTCGATACAGGATAGGATTTGATAAATTTATACTAATACACTGATCATGATGTAAAACATTCATTGTTGTACAACACGTCTTGCTACAAACATGGTTAACCAAGAAAAGTTAATAAAGGAAATAAAATCACTTAGTGATTCTATTCGAGATAAAAACAGAGCATTAAAATTAGGTATTAGCGAAAGGGAGAAATTTCTTGAATCTACTTTTAAACCTATTACTGAACCCTTGAAACAATTAAACAAAAAATTTGCTAAACCCGTTTTGGAAGGAGATGCAATTGCACCTATTACAAAGTTTGAAAGAGAAAATGTAAAATCAGAAGATTTTAGTGATGAAGACCTGGAATCCTCTACATATAGTGGTTTTACCGGCGGAGAACCTGAAAGAGAGCTAGAATCACCAGACTATAGTGGTATAAGAGAATTATATGAAGTAAAAGCTAAAAGAGGACATGAAGATGTATCAACTGCTAGTGAAGAGGAAAAAGAAGAAGAAGCAAGGGAAGGTCCGTCAAACATAAGCTTGTTGGGTGAAAACATTCATAACAAAGGACCTTTAGGAAGGAAATACATGATAAAAATGTTAGCTGGAATAAATCCTAATAAAAACCACCATAGTTATGGAGTAAGATTAACAGAAGAAGGTTTAATGGTTGGTAATAGCCCGGTAAACATTGATGAAGATGATAATATTATTGTTGGTAATCAAAGATATAAGGGCACAAGAGGATTATTTGAATTATTATTTGAAAAAAAGCCTTTAGAATTGTTAGTTAAAGAAGAAGACATGGAAGCATATAAACAGATTTTGGAACACACCAATGCATACAGGAGAAAATATTTAGCTGACCAACCAGTTTTTAGATCTAGGTCTTTAAAATATAGAGTATTTGAATCCAAGTTAATACCAACAACGAGAAGACAACCAATGCCGATAATGCCAAGAAAACCTGTAAAACGAAGGTTTGTGTCATCCACTTTGGATATAAGTGCTCCAGAACCAAGAAAAAGAAACAAATCTGTTACAGGTACAGGTTTAATGAAGAAACTATATAACACAAATGTGATTTATTACAATAATATCAATAAATTGGTGGATAGAATGAAACTAATACATGAAGCTAAAGAAGCGGGTCATACTGGATTGGAAAACGAATGGGTGGCTTTAGTGGATGAACTCCGAAACCGTGGGGTAATCTCATAAAAAATGCGTTACTCACTAGATTACTATTCAGTTGCACCATGAGTGTCGACAAGTTCGGACGTTACTCCTCGGATGGGTTATATTACGCAAATAATTTAAAAAGAGGAGCTGGTTTACCACAAACACCTGATGGGGATTATGATATAACTAATAAAAGGTTAAAAAACATAAAAGATCCCACAGATGAAAACGATGCAATAAATTTAAAAGTATTAAAAGAAAAGATATCACCAACATTAAGACTACAGAAAAACACATATGACGCAGGTAATCATAGAATTGTCAATGTTGGTAAGCCAAATCAAAACGCTGATGCAATAAACAAAGGTTATTTATCATCAGAATTAAAAAATACGTTAAAATTCAATGGAAAAACGTATACTGCTGAAAATAAACGTATATCCAACGTAGATGACCCTAAAGATGCAAAAGACAGCGTAAATAGACGCTATTTACATTCATTAATACCTGAAAAGACAAAAGATGGTTTTTCTTTTTATAAATTTGTTATTAACGATATAGGTTATCCGAAAAATGAAAATGATGCTGTAAATTTAAAATATATAAAAGATCATTGTATTACACGTGATGTAGGAGTTATTGATTGTCTAGGTAATTGTTTAGCGAATGTTAAAGATGGTTCGGCACCATCAGATGGTGCAACAGTGGGTCAAATGAAGGAAACTTTAAAGCAAGAAACATCTGGATTTGTAAAACAGGATCAAGTAGTATCACGGTCGGGTGATGTGTTTGTACAAGGAAATGAAAAGTTTATTTTACTTGAACAAAAAAATAATGTTTGGGATTGCAAAGACATGAAATTATCAAATGCGCAATTAGCTACAGATGCTCATGATGTTCCGATTTTATCACAAGTTTTACATACTAATCCAAACAATTATCATAGAAGTTGGTTGGGTACAAATAGAAGAATAATTAACATATTTCCAGGTATCGATGATTACGATTGTGTTGTAGTAAAACAATCTTTAATATTAGACAAACCAAAAGGTAGTACTTTCAATGCGAAAAATAATAAAATAGGTAATTTGGCACAAGGAACAGATCCAAAGGATGCTGCAACTGTAGGACAAACATTACAATATGATAGTGCAAATCAAGAGTTTATTTATAATACCAAAAGATTTAAATTAATGGATGTAAATGATTATCAAAATATATTAATTGCAGATCCAAATTCATTTAGCGGATTTAGAAAATTGTCTGGTGAGGAATTTATTCATAAAAATCATGTATTTAGAAATGAAGCAGACAGATCATTAATTAGTGCAGATTTAAAATATTTTAAATGTCCCGGGAATGATGCAAATGTAACTGATGAAGACTAAGAATTTGTATAAAAACTGATATGGGTTAGAAATCGGGACTAATATTATAAAAATGGGTTACACTCTAGAATGTTATTCAGTTGCACCATGAGTGTTGACAAGTTCGGACGGTATTCATCAGATGGATTATATTACTTTAACACTTTAAAAAGAGGTGTTGGATTACCACAAACACCTGATGGAGATTATGATATTAGTAATAAACGGTTAAAAAACATTAATGATCCCACAGATGAAAATGATGCAATAAATTTAAAAGTATTAAAAAAAGAGATAGTACCAACACTGAAATTAGATAAAAACACATATAACGCGGGTAATCATAGAATTTCCAACGTTGGTAAGCCAAATCAAAACGCTGATGCAATAAACAGAGGTTATTTATCATCGGAATTAAAGAATACGTTAAAATTTAATGGAAAAACGTATAATGCTGAAAATCGGCGTATATCCAACGTAGCAGACCCTGTAGATGAAAAAGACAGCATAAATAGACGCTATTTACATTCTAAAATACCTGAAAAGACAAAAGATGGGTTTTCTTTTTATAAATTTGTTATTAACGATATAGGTTATCCAAAAAATGAAAATGATGCTGTAAATTTAAAATACATCAAAGATCATTGTATTACACGTGATGTAGGAGTTATTGACTGTCTTAGTAATTGTTTAGCGAATGTAAAAGATGGTTTTGCACCATCAGATGGTGCAACGGTGGGTCAAATGAAGGAAACTTTAAAACAAGAAACCTCCGGTTTTGTGAAACAAAACCAAGTAGTAACACGTCAAGGAGATGTATTTGTACAAGGAAATAAAAAGTTTACTTTACTTGAAGAAAACAATTATGTTTGGGATGGTAAAGGAAAGTTATTGACAAATTTAGGTATTGGTGAAAAGCCTGGTGATGCTGTTACTTATGAACAGATAATACAATTAGAGCCAACTGGAAAAAAATGGTGGAATTGTGATAACAAACGATTAACAAATGTTGCAGACCCTGATTATGCCAATAACGCTGTAACTGTTAATTTTCTTGTTAAAGTAATAGGTAATTTATTATTTGATATGCATAATTATATTGTAGCAGGACAACATAAACCTATTGACGAAAAAATGAGAAATACATGGATTAAACAAGAAATTCTTTATAAATATTTTTTTAATCATAACACACAAAAGTTTAGATCATCAGATTGGGGTACTTTTGATATTTAACTAAATAACACCATATATTACATCATTTATGTGCAACCTGTCATAGAGGTAACACATGGGTTACGCTTTTCAAATATAAAAGACAATCATGGCGTTTCATTACACCAGTCCATATCGAGACACTATACGGAAAGGAGGCGGTATCACGTCCACAGCGGTTTCTCTGTTAAGTAAAGCTTTAAATCGTATTCCAGTAGGATCTATCGTAAACAGAAAAATAGACGCTTTACCATACGAATTTCACATACCGGGAGGTTATCAGTATTGCGGACCAGGAACTAAATTGAAAAAACGACTGGAAAGAGGTGATCCAGGCATAAATAAGTTAGATCAGGCTTGTAAAGAACACGATATCGCATATTCCACGTTAACCGATTCAAAAAATAGGTCAATCGCTGATAAAAAGCTAGCGAATATAGCTTGGCAACGAGTAAAGTCTAGTGACGCTAGTATTGCGGAAAAAGCAGCAGCTTTAGCGGTAACAGCAGGTATGAAGGCTAAAACAGCGGTAGGAGGTGGAAAAAGGAGGGGTAAGAATAAAAAAGGATCAACCAAGAGAAAACATGGTGGTAATATTAGACTAAAAAGACGTTCTCCGAGGAAAAATAGTAAAAAACCGACAATATGGTCAATGGTAAAAAACGGGGCTGGTCTATACCTAAGACCGTATCGTGCATATTAAATAAAAGAAATCAATTGGTTATACCACATAAAGCGTTGACTAATGTTGAATTATTTAAATATATTTCCTGTTTAAAAATACCATTTTTCCGCGGAGTATTTATGAAAGACAGTTTACCAAAGAAAATATGGAAAAATGAGACTGGAATCGTAAATTTGGATAATACTGAAGGGTCCGGCACCCATTGGGTGTGTTATAAGAAACTAAATAGTAATGTATATTATTTTGATAGTTTTGGAAATTTACCACCACCTAAAGAACTTGAACATTACTTTAAATCTGCTAAATACATATATTACAACTATAAAAGAGAACAACCTGATAATACTTCAATATGCGGTCATTTATGTTTGGAATTCCTAGCTAAAAGTATCAGTCACTATTGAGATGTCTTCCTATACGGTATCATTAACAGGAAAATCGTCCACTTTACGAAGTATCCTTTTTCCAGCGTTACGCTTGCAAAAAGGAAGATTTTGGGAGGCAGCACTGTTGGATTTTACAACTTACAACTCTATTCCCAATGTTACGGAAGGTAAAAATAACTTATTGCATTATTATAAAGGAAAAGATGCCAGTGGTAAGTTAACAGACTTAGAAGAGTGCAGTTTACCCACAGGTTCTTATGAAATTGATCATATTAATGATTTTTTGCAAAATAAAATGGGAAAAGACAATATATCGCTAAAAGGTAATAATAATACAATGAAAGCTGAGCTTACTTCAAAATATTATATAGATTTCACTAAGCCAAACTCAATTGGTGATTTATTAGGATTTCCCAAAGATGGAGCAATTTTAGAACCAAATAAAACACATTCCGGTAAACAAACTGTAACAATATTAAAAGTCAATAGTATAGACATAACTTGTAACATTATACAAGGAGCTTACAGAGATGGAGCAAATACTCATATAATACATACTTTTTACCCCAGTGTACCACCTGGATTTAAAATTGTTGAAAAGCCGCAAAACCTGGTATATCTACCTTTGAACACCACTTTCATTTCAGACATCGTGTTGAACGTATTGGATCAAGACGGTAACTTGATAGATTTCCGAGAAGAGCCTATTACGGTTAGATTACATTTAAAATCAACACTTCAATACAAAATCATGGGTTTAACATTTAAAAGCGAACAACCTACGGGAATCCGCATTAGTAGCTCTTCAGCTGTGGAGGAGTTAACACGCGAGAACATTCGTTTCTTAGAGAGAATTGGATTAAAAGTAACCGATAATGGATATACTGGATATAGCTCAGGGTCCAACATTCGACGAAACCCTATGGGAAAAAGAATATCACACCCACAACCCTTACACTTCATCAAAATTAAACAATAACGATGAAATTCGTATTCCCATACAAAATCAAGACATTTACACACTACCATGTGAAAGTTACTTGTATATTGAAGGAAAAGTTACTAAAAAGGACGGTACTACTACTGGTACAACAGTTCCATTTATAAATAATCCCATGGCTTTCCTGTTTGATGAAATTAGATATGAAATATCAGGTGTAACAGTTGATTCTACTAAAAAAGTAGGTATTGCAACAACTTTAAAGGGATTAACATCTATATCACCTAATGAAACCAATTTAATACAACCTGCAGGATGGGTTTTACCTGCAAAAGACACAATCACTCCAGATACAAATGGAAATTTTGATTTTCATATTCCGTTACGTTTGTTGCTTGGTTTTGCTGAAGATTATAGGAAAATAATATTAAACGTTAAACAAGAATTAGTTTTGTTGAGATCTTCAAACGATAAAGATATTATTAAAGCTCCAGACGGTACAACAGATGCAACTTTAGAATGGAAATTAACATTAGACAAAATTGTATGGAGAGTTCCACATGTAAAATTAGCTGACGAGCATAGAATGCTACTATTAAGAAAGTTAAAGGCTGATCGTGATATTGTAATTCCTTTTAGAAGTTGGGAATTTCATGAACATCCCAGCTTGCCAACTACGGATCGACACACTTGGACAGTTAAAACATCTAATTATGTGGAACGAGCCAGGTATATTATATTTGGTTTACAAACAGGCAGAAGAGACACCATCACCAAACATGCAGGCCAATTTGATCATTGCAACTTGAAAAATATTAAAGTTTATTTAAATTCACAATTTTTTCCATACGATAATTTAAATGTGTCATTCGCTAATAAAAAGTACATCATATTGTACGATATGTATGCAAGATTCCAAAGTTCATATTATGGTAAAACGAATGCACCTTTACTATCACCAGAAAAATACTTAGATGGTTACCCTATAGTTGTAATCGATTGTTCTAAACAAAATGAATCGGTAAAATCATCAAGTGTAGATATAAAAATAGAAATGGAATTCAACGCGCCTATATCGGCTAATACAACTGCATACTGTTTAATTCTACATGATAAAATCGTAACATACACACCTTTAACTGGAATTGTTAAAAATGTATTGTAAAAGACCGGTTTTCCTACATTCCAATGCATTCCGCGAGTATAAAAGCAGAGCGTTCAGCTCGCTCCTTATCAGTTTGTTGCCTGTTGTTGTATGGGTAGCATCTTATTCAATATGGCTTCTCCTAGTGGTACACAAGAAAATGTAGTAGATATTGAGAAGGAGATATCCGACTTTTTAGATCTTCAAGGTCAACCGGAGGGAGATGAACACAACGCTTGCGGACAACTCCACGCCAGTAATAATGTTGAGGAAAAAGGTAAAAGAAGAAAGAATGCACACAAGAGGAAAAGGGATATTGAAGATAATATTTCTCCTAACATATTAAGTGAGGTATTCTTGCGAATATTTTACCCAATCTCTTCCAGTTTGGACAAAAGTGTTTTAATCGGTGTTATGAAATCTACAGATTATTCCCCTACTGTAATTTTAACTCATGGACCCAAAATGATTTTGTTTACGGACACTGCTTGGGAATCGTTTATGAAACACTTGCATCTGCTAGAATGCTATTTAAGTAGTAACATGTTTGGAAGAAAGACAAGAGTAGGCCTTTTGGATTCAAATGTGGAAATCGATATTGTTAAACATCGTGGTGATCATCAGTTGCGGTTTAGAGACACAACAAGACATGATAACAAGATTCAACTTAATCGAGAAGAGTTTTTTATTCTAACTTGTGCAACTGAACCAATAACGAGATACTTGAGACAACTGGTGTTTTCAAGTTCAATTATTAAAGATTATCTGGAAGACACTTTGGACAAACAACCGGACGCACCTATATTGTACGGACCTGTAGATACTTCTATATTCAATAGGGTTCCTCATGAAGTACAAATGTGGAGACAATTGGAAAAGTACGCTCAACTACATAAGAAATCAGTAAAACATGAAAAAGAGGAAGAAGAAGGAGGAGAAGAATCAAGTGTTAGTGATGAAAATGAAAACAAGGAAAATGTAAAGATGGAAACCTAAATGACAATTAACTACACAGCAATGGTTAATTTTTAAAACAATATCAAACACTTTGTGGGGTTAGGCCTACCGGGGACGGTGCCCACGTTAAATATACACCAACGCGCCAACAACTGTACGGCCGGGTATAAAAGTCGTACCTACCGTGGTGTGGAAATCAGTTGACCTTTGGACTTCGTCATGAGCAGACGAGTGATCTTCGCAATGGACAAGGAAGAAGAACAAGTAAAGTCCAAACCTGGTATAATTGAGTTCCAAGCGTTTCGGGGTAATGATGATAGATTTATCATAAAAGAACTTGTGTTTTTCGACATCAATACAAGTGTTCCTTATTCGTTTTTATTTAAACCACCATGTTCTTATTCATCTTTAACCAGTAAAGCCGCTACTACCAACAGATGGATTTCAAAACACTTCCATCATATCGATTGGTATGATGGTTTTACAAGTTACACGGACTTGTATCACATTATGCATCACTTTTCAGACAAGTTTACCAATATTTACACAAAGGGGCTGGAAAAGAAAAGATGGATCGAAGGATTTACTCATGTTCCGGTTAATGATGTGGAATTGGATAAAAATTACAAGTATACGATGGAAAATGTTTGTATTTGTACTAAAAGTCCAGAACATGAAAAAGATAGACATTGCGCTTTAAAAAACGCCTATAAACTCGCATCTTACCTTCAAAGTGGGGAAATGGGGAGTGGTGGGGGTAACGGGGGTTATATAAGTGAGGAGCAGACCGGGACCTGGCATGAGTATTACTCGAGATTCCGAGACGACAACATCTCCCAGCAAGAATACGAAGAAGACGATCTATATCTCGACCATGGCATCTCACCAGTTCCTGCAAACTTTGGTTGAGCAGTTCAATGCTCACTCCAAATCTACCATACTACCCGTCAAGAAGTGTTCCGAACTTAAAGACGAGAAGCACTACATTATCCACGCCATGAAGAAGATGGAGACTACAATTGGAGAGGCCATCTGCTGCAGTCTTAGCGAGGCACCGTTCACTCCGGGGGATGAGCCCAAGTTCCAAGTCTACCTGCCGAAACGGTTGGTCCATCTCCTCCAGAACGAGGATCTGCGCTCCATCCAACCCGGCTGTCTCTACCTGGTTTCCCACGGTTGCACGGGTAGCAATTCCACCGAGTTGACCATCCACATCGCCGACAAGCAGCAGTGTTAGATTTAAGTTTTACTGTTGTAAATATGTTATTGTAACGTTTTATAAATAAATAAACCATAAAAAACAAAAAAATACAAAAGACAAAAAAATGCAACATATCAATATGTGAAGTTTGTCACATATTGATATGTTGCATTTTTTTAAACTTCGCGGGTGACCTTGACCTTTGACCTTTGCATTTCACAGTTACCCCCACCACGCTACAAGTCAAACCTGTTTGAATGCAAACACCCCCACCACTTTTTCATATACCTCCAAGCGCTGTGCCTTGGCTTCATTTCTACTCCAGCAGCCAACCTAGCAACATCAGGATGTCTCTCAACGTAAGCTGTGCCAGCTATGAGGAGGTGACTATCAAGACACAACAGGAGCTGAACGATTTGTACAAGGAGTTGCAGCTAATGGTGGCAAGAGGCTACCGTATAAATGTGCAAGTCTACGCTTGCAATATACGGAACACCCGGCAGCCAAAGGAAGAGCCTGGACACTCATCGACAGCTTCCTCACCGACGTCCATGAAGACCGAGCCGGACAACTTGGATTACTTCAGCTGACTAGCAGTTGTATTTCTTGTTCTAACCATTGTAGAATATGTTTATTTTTTCATTATATTAAAGAAGTAAAAGAGCAAAAACACCTATCTTGTTACTGACATATTAGCTCAGTAACAAGATAGGTTTTTTTTAAAACACAATTTGAACGACCTTGAAACTTCCCCCTCCACTGCTTTGCTACCCCCACCACTTCACTATTGGTGTACATGGCACATCACGATTAGAAACCTCATTCCATCTTCAACAGCCAAACCGACAACATCAACAATGGCAAACCTACCAACAGATGAAAGATGTCCTCACGCATGCTGCGACTTCATCCACGAGTTAGAGAAGAGGATGCAAGAGAGGGAGATAAGAAGAAAGCAGATCCACTCAGAAAATATCATGATAGTCAACGGCTATCTTTTATTGTTCGGCCTTATTATGGTTGTACTTTTCATACTATATGGTATAGTCACATGTGTCGGCAAGGTTGCAGAAGAAAACGCCCGCCACCATCAGTTGGAAAGTTTCAATGTTACTTTGTAGGTTTTCCTTTTTTTTTAAACTCCGTTTGGATGACCTTGAAACTTCCCCCACCACTTCACCATGTTCCTGCATGAGTATCACATCACCCGTCATTCCTTGTTCGACAAGCAACCATGGCGGACAACACCATCAGCCAAGCTGACTCCACTACTGATGTTGGAACGACCTTGAACTTTCCCCTCCACTCCTTCCTTTTTTAAAACCCAATTTTAAATGACCTTGAAATTTCCCCCTCTACTTTTCGATAATGTTACAACTGACTGCAGCTCACCTCATTCCTTGCTTAGCTGCCATGGCGGAAGGAACTCTTTCTCAAGTTGACTCCACTACGGACGAAGCATTTCCCTTGCGGTGGACTGTTCATTTACAGGATGCGACAGAAGTGGAAGTCTTGTATCAAAAATTACTCAATGTATTCAACGGGAACCCTGGACCTCTTGAATGTAGAATGGATTTGAATTTTGATGCAACCAGGGTCGGCACAGAACCTTCAACTTCAAGCCAGCCTCAGCAACAAGATTTTACACATTTATACACTCCAATATCACCGGAAGATGTAACTGTCTGCGAGGCTGACTCAACTACACGTTATGTTCAGCCAAAGCCTTGGGTGTTGATTATTAACAATGTGTACAAAGTGGAATTGGTATGTAATAGATTAAAGGAGTTGATGGTACAAGATCCCGGCCTGCGCTTTCAAATAGATATACATTTCATCTGGAGAGCACCTGCACGGGGCTCTTCGTCTGACAGCTCTCCAAGTACGACGGACGAGGAGGACGACTAGTCATCTTTTTTAAAACTCTGTTTGAATGACCTTGACCTTTCCCCCTCCACTGAGTTTATTTAAGGTGCACTCTCACTGACTACAGCATTATTTCATTGCGCACCTTCACCGCAGCAACATGGAAAGTCAACTCAACTACTGTTGCGAACAGAAATGTTTTTCATGGCCAAATGACTCGACTTGGCATACCGAAGCACTCACTATCAATGAAATCGCTATAGACTCACAAGAGTAGTCTTTCTACTCTTTGACTTTTTTAAAACTCCGTTTGAATGACCTTGAAATTTCCCCCACCACTTCCCCATATATCTAGAGTACGCAGGGCCTGGAGGTCAGTCGCTCGGCAGCTGTCGTAGGGTGCACATCCGTGTTGTGCAGTCTGCTGTGCAGTTTTAATTTTAACCAGTTCAAGGTCACCACACTTGAACTCTGGCGAAAACGTCAAGCTGTTAAACACAATCCTAAGCCCCAGGTTCACAGTCGACCTCAAGGTCATCACACTTTAACATGTAAATTTAAGGTAGCACCGAAACGGTGCTACCTGGCTTGACATTTTCGAGTTTCCCGAGGTCTTCGCAGTTCCCCCCACCACTTCCCATATACCTAGAGTGCGCGGGGCCGGACAGTCAGTCGCTCGGTGTCTGTCGTAGGGTGCACATCGCGGTTGCAGTAATGGTTAAAGTAAGGCTTTTGGGCCAGTTCAAGGTCACCCGAGCGGTGTCACATGACGGTTTAGGCAGAGTCACGTTGCAAACTTCAAGTTTCCTCAGCACTTTTGCTGTTTCTCATCGCAAATTCGCTCCAAGTTGTCAAGGTCATGGTAACTGTGACTGAAACTCGGAGCGTAGTGCGAGAAACAGCAAAAGTGCCAAAAAATTTTAGGTTTCAGCGTGACCTTGACCTTTGTGACATCGATGACGTCATCTTGGTGACGTAAGGGGTGATGACGTCATCAGCACGTCATTTCTGTGACGTCATGGGTGTGACGTCAAGGAAGTGACGTCATTGGTGATGACGTCATCGATGATGCAATCGATGACGTCATCGATGGGGTCATTGACCTCGATGACGTCATCGATGACGTCATCGCTCGGGTGACCTTGAACTGTTTTAAAAGCCTTACTTTTACACTACTGAGATGGAATAATCTCAAACAAACATTTTATTTAGAAACTGTCTTATTGCATGAAACAAAAAATATTCATTGCAACAATGTCAACGACATTTCGAAAACACACAGAGGTATTTAAGCCCCGGCGGGCTCTTACAGCAAATATTTCACATGTCTTTCTCATTATGGGCGGGAAGATACATATAATTGTACCTCCTACTATCCTGCTAAACAGCACACACTGAGTCATGTCGTGGTCTTGGGTGGAATGACAAATGAGTAACGGCCAGCGAGATCTAATGTATAATGAGTTATTTAGGAGAAAGTAATCAAAATATTCCTTAATTTGTATTTTTATTGCTATAACGTGGACCATTCATTATATTTGTGTTAAATGGACAAATGCATTGACCTAACAAATAATTACTGTTTAATAAATTTATAAAAATAACAAATAGTTCATTGGCTATTATATTTTTTTCAACCACTGGAAAAACGAAAAGCTTTAAACAAATCTAACGTGTTTTCCTTGGTGTTATTTGTAAATGTACTATTTTAATTTAAATGTAAATGTAAATGTACAGGGTAATTTAGTTACATTATACGTTTTGAATTTCAAAGATGCTTTCACTCGAGATGGACTACTACGTTTAAAAATTTTCTTGAGTTGTGATTTAGCATTAAAGATTTTTAGGAATAATAGAAATATAATAAATTATATTATATTTAAAAAAGATAGCCAACTACTATCTTAAATAATAATAAAATAAATAAAATACAGGGTTAGGCAAAAGTCTGGATACCCCCAGTTAACTTTTTAACGCGTTGCAGTAGGAAAACCAAACTCGGCACATGTTTACAAAATCAAAAACGGCACTTTTTCATCAACTACACAATTTTGCCCCTGCCCCCAAAATGGGGTATTTTGGGGGCAGCCCCAAATTTTCAAATGTAAACCCCTATCGAGTGACCCCTCATTTTAAACGGTTTATCAAGAGAAATTAAATGGCGCAAACCGGAGGTCGATATCTCACCCCTAACCAAAATGGCAGCCATTTCAAAATTTGACATGGGCAAGCAAGTATAAGTATGGACACCCCCAATTAATTTTTTAACACGTTGCAGTAGGAAAACCAAACTCGGCACATGTTTACAACATCAAAAACTGCACTTTTTCATCAACTACACAACTTTGCCCCTGCCCCCAAAATGGGGTATTTTGGGGGCAGCCCCAAATTTTCAAATGTAAACCCCTATCGAGTGACCCCTCATTTTAAACGGTTTATCAAGAGAAATTGAATGGCACAAATCGGATGTCGATATCTCATCTCTAACCAAAATGGCAGCCAATGTAAAGTCAATTTACCCTTCTCGAATTTTAAAATGGCTGCCATTTTGGTTAGAGATGAGATATCGACATCCGATTTGTGCCAATCAATTTCTCTTGATAAACCGTTTAAAATGAGGGGTCACTCGATAGGGGTTTACATTTGAAAATTTGGGGCTGCCCCCAAAATACCCCATTTTGGGGGCAGGGGCAATGTTGTGTAGTTGATGAAAAAGTGCAGTTTTTGATGTTGTAAACATGTGCCGAGTTTGGTTTTACTACTGCAACGTGTTAAAAAATTAATTGGGGGTGTCCATACTTATACTTGCTTGCCCATGTCAAATTTTGAAATGGCTGCCATTTTGGTTAGGTGCGAGATATCGACCTCCGGTTTGCGCCATTTAATTTCTCTTGATACGCCGTTCGAAATGAGGGGTCACTTGATAGGGGTTTACATTTGAAAATTTGGGGCTGCCCCCAAAATACCCCATTTTGGGGGCAGGGGCAAAGTTGTGTAGTTGATGAAAAAGTGCAGTTTTTGATGTTGTAAACATGTGCCGAGTTTGGTTTTCCTACTGCAACGCGTTAAAAAGTTAACTGGGGGTATCCAGACTTTTGCCTAACCCTGTATGTTCTCCACTTCAAAGCACCTGCGTCAGTACGTTTAAAAGTGGCCCGGAATCGGGCCGTTAGGATTTGGTCTGACTGCTGGCATAGCTGAGAGATCACTTGCGTAATAGTTCAGCTGCCAAAAATTGTTGTTCGTTTAGCACCACCCGGGGAGTACGTGCAGCTTTAATGGAATGCTGCGGACGCGAACAACATCAGCCCCCATATAGTTGTATATAATAAAATACAACTTTTATTGAGTTATTGTTCTTATTTGTAAAAAACCAGGCAGTTTATATAAAACTTACTATATTAACCTTTTATACTGAGTTTTCAACTTCTTGTCTAGTGCTTGGCTGAATGGTCTCATGGGTCTCTTAGTCTAAATGTTATTTAATCTCATCAAAATAAAAATCTGCTAGTGATAACGATGCAGGTTTTAAATATATATCACTAGAGGTAAAGGTAATTTAAATTTTAATTAATTTATAGCGGTTTTAAAATGTTTATTTACTTTTTTTGTTTTATATGTTGACACTCCAGTATGGGTAAAAAGAATATAAACTTATTATTTCTGTTTGCAAT
This sequence comes from Neoaliturus tenellus, assembly GCA_030545055.2. Taxonomy (NCBI): domain Eukaryota; kingdom Metazoa; phylum Arthropoda; class Insecta; order Hemiptera; family Cicadellidae; genus Neoaliturus; species Neoaliturus tenellus. The sequence continues at coordinate 2,647,252 of CM061532.1, read as the reverse complement.
GCGTACGTGCTTAAAAGCATTTTCAAATCATGAAATCTAAAAGGGAAAAAATCATTCCGACGTGTGGACTGTCGGCATCAGTACAATTGCCGTTAGTTCCAAAGAAATATCTCCACTTGTATTGTGCTTCACAAGATGCAAAATATCTTGATATTGCATACTTACTGAGATTGCGATTCTTGATTCCTTCTCGGCTCAATATCAACATTACCAAATGCTTATACAGTGTGACCGTGTCTGTATAACTAGGAAGCTGCAAGGCATTTACCCAATGTAATATTTCCTTTTGAATCACAAAAATTTTTAGAATACCACTATACCATTGTTATGATATAAATAAACTAGTGCATAATCAGGTTGTTTTATTAGTAAGTATGTAAATTATTGTGTAAAAGTTCTTTCCAAATTAACATTGAATTTTTATTATAAAGCATCAAAACAACAAAAATATTACATCAAGATTATTCATGACAAAGAGCATCAAAGGTTAACTTCGCTTAATCAGAAACATAAAAAAATTAATTAATTGTATATATCTAATATTGCAGTTTTTCACTCTCTTTAATAAATCCAGATATTTTTAAATACAGTATATGGTTGGGTCTAGTAATTTAAATGCATAATCACCATATAACTCTCGTATGATATTTCAAAACATTTTTATCACTATTTAAAATAATAGATAAATTAATTAATTTCCTAACGGTAAGTTATTGAATTAATTATCTTTGATTTCCCGAAAGAAATATAAAGTCAGAAGTGTATTGTGAAACATTTTGTGTGATTGCTATTTCGAGTTTAAATAAAATTTAACTCTGTAAGGGTGTCACTCGTGAAATGAACTCTCCATGGGGGATGTATATTTCTCCCAATTATATCAAAATAATTAAATTGAACCTTTTATATGATTTATTTCCATTCTTTAATTGTTTTTAATCTCTTTTGTAAAAAGGAATTGTAAGTTAGGAGAGAGAATATTTATTTAATATTAGTTACTTTTTGGGCCCTAAATGAATTAGTATTTATAGGCTTAAGTCAATGTATTCATAGACTAATAAAAGCGATGATGCCCAAAAATAAAAAATAATTATAATTTTTATAGTTTTAAATTTTCCAAACTCTAAGTAGAAATTGACTATCAAATTTACTATTATTTGTGTTATTATTAAGTGTTTAGGTTTTAATAGTATATTTTATCTGTGTGTTTTATTAGTTTTATTGTATTTTAAAGAGTACTTGACAGAGACATACGTCGATGAAACTTCGGCTCCGTTTCCACCAAAGAACTGGGTGGAGCACTAGGCGGACCTATGTCGGACGACCAACGTCTGTGAAAGTTTCCATTCGCGTTTCAATAACCTGTGCTCAACACCACACCCTAACATATATATATTAAAAAAAAAATTAAAAATCCATCCAGATTGACGGCTATTTACGACTCAACACAAAAGAAGTGCCAAAGAGCCGAAAAAAAACATGTTCTCGACAATTGTTCTTGCTCGGTAAATTTAATCAGCTGCGTCTGAAAGAAGTTGATATGCTGACGTTCACCAATTGGGTGGGTTATAGAAATTCCTCCAAAGTCTAGTTTAAATAAATGCCTGCCAAAAGCCATTGTAGTTGTATTTTGCACCTTGATTATCCATCCGTGTAAGTTCTAGCAAATGTTCATGGTCCACTGAATAGCGTCCCGGGGGCGGCCTCCGGGCCAGGATCGCAGTTTCGGCGTCTGCCTGGGGTCGCCCTTGGGTTAAGGATCGCAGTTTCGGCGTCTGCCTGGGGTCGCCCTTGGGTTAAGGATCGCAGTTTCGTCGTCTACCTGGGTTTTGGATCGCAGTTTCGGTGCGCCCGTTTAACCTGTTGAATCAATGTTCAGTACGGGGTTCGGTGAAAGGAAGTCCAGCGGAAGTTAAGAAATTTAAAAAAGTGAAGTTAATAGAACCTGAATAGTGGAAGCGAAGCATGGCGCTGTCTTGTGGAATCTGTCCAATACCGGTTGGCTTGCCCGAGAGGCTGGCGGTGATGACCCAGGCCGCTATTGCGGGGTCAGACTGGATTAGGCCTTGTGTAGGTCCATGGTAAATATATTCCTGATTCCTCAAAAACATCAATGGGCAAAACAATAATTGTAGTGCCATAATAATCTTGATTCGTAATACATTTGAAATTGTAATTTTAAAAAATTTAATCTTTTAGTCACATAAATTGTTTTTTATCCGTCACAAAAATTTTATTTCCATCGTAAAATACTTATGGTTAATTTATATGGTAAACGAAACCCATTTGTGGATTGAAGTATTAAAAATAGTAAAGCGTTAATTTGGAAGTAAAAATTATTCAAACAGGGTAAAACAATGTATTAGGAATTGAAATACATTTCATGAACGATATTTCTTTATCGAAAAAAAAAACATTTTACTTACTTCGACCAACCGATAGTTACTAGACTGTTATCTGAGGCTTAACTTCCAGGAAACTCTTTGATATTCCAAAACATTAATCTTTATGTCTGTTAACAGACATAAAGATTAATGTTTTGGAATATCAAAGAGTTTCCTGGAAGTTAAGCCTCAGATAACAGTCTAGTAACTATCGGTTGGTCGAAGTAAGTAAAATGTTTTTTTTTCGATAAAGAAATATCGTTCATGAAATGTATTTCAATTCCTAATACATTGTTTTACCCTGTTTGAATAATTTTTACTTCCAAATTAACGCTTTACTATTTTTAATACTTCAATCCACAAATGGGTTTCGTTTACCATATAAATTAACCATAAGTATTTTACGATGGAAATAAAATTTTTGTGACGGATAAAAAACAATTTATGTGACTAAAAGATTAAATTTTTTAAAATTACAATTTCAAATGTATTACGAATCAAGATTATTATGGCACTACAATTATTGTTTTGCCCATTGATGTTTTTGAGGAATCAGGAATATATTTACCATGGACCTACACAAGGCCTAATCCAGTCTGACCCCGCAATAGCGGCCTGGGTCATCACCGCCAGCCTCTCGGGCAAGCCAACCGGTATTGGACAGATTCCACAAGACAGCGCCATGCTTCGCTTCCACTATTCAGGTTCTATTAACTTCACTTTTTTAAATTTCTTAACTTCCGCTGGACTTCCTTTCACCGAACCCCGTACTGAACATTGATTCAACAGGTTAAACGGGCGCACCGAAACTGCGATCCAAAACCCAGGTAGACGACGAAACTGCGATCCTTAACCCAAGGGCGACCCCAGGCAGACGCCGAAACTGCGATCCTTAACCCAAGGGCGACCCCAGGCAGACGCCGAAACTGCGATCCTGGCCCGGAGGCCGCCCCCGGGACGCTATTCAGTGGACCATGAACATTTGCTAGAACTTACACGGATGGATAATCAAGGTGCAAAATACAACTACAATGGCTTTTGGCAGGCATTTATTTAAACTAGACTTTGGAGGAATTTCTATAACCCACCCAATTGGTGAACGTCAGCATATCAACTTCTTTCAGACGCAGCTGATTAAATTTACCGAGCAAGAACAATTGTCGAGAACATGTTTTTTTTCGGCTCTTTGGCACTTCTTTTGTGTTGAGTCGTAAATAGCCGTCAATCTGGATGGATTTTTAATTTTTTTTTTAATATATATATGTTAGGGTGTGGTGTTGAGCACAGGTTATTGAAACGCGAATGGAAACTTTCACAGACGTTGGTCGTCCGACATAGGTCCGCCTAGTGCTCCACCCAGTTCTTTGGTGGAAACGGAGCCGAAGTTTCATCGACGTATGTCTCTGTCAAGTACTCTTTAAAATACAATAAAACTAATAAAACACACAGATAAAATATACTATTAAAACCTAAACACTTAATAATAACACAAATAATAGTAAATTTGATAGTCAATTTCTACTTAGAGTTTGGAAAATTTAAAACTATAAAAATTATAATTATTTTTTATTTTTGGGCATCATCGCTTTTATTAGTCTATGAATACATTGACTTAAGCCTATAAATACTAATTCATTTAGGGCCCAAAAAGTAACTAATATTAAATAAATATTCTCTCTCCTAACTTACAATTCCTTTTTACAAAAGAGATTAAAAACAATTAAAGAATGGAAATAAATCATATAAAAGGTTCAATTTAATTATTTTGATATAATTGGGAGAAATATACATCCCCCATGGAGAGTTCATTTCACGAGTGACACCCTTACAGAGTTAAATTTTATTTAAACTCGAAATAGCAATCACACAAAATGTTTCACAATACACTTCTGACTTTATATTTCTTTCGGGAAATCAAAGATAATTAATTCAATAACTTACCGTTAGGAAATTAATTAATTTATCTATTATTTTAAATAGTGATAAAAATGTTTTGAAATATCATACGAGAGTTATATGGTGATTATGCATTTAAATTACTAGACCCAACCATATACTGTATTTAAAAATATCTGGATTTATTAAAGAGAGTGAAAAACTGCAATATTAGATATATACAATTAATTAATTTTTTTATGTTTCTGATTAAGCGAAGTTAACCTTTGATGCTCTTTGTCATGAATAATCTTGATGTAATATTTTTGTTGTTTTGATGCTTTATAATAAAAATTCAATGTTAATTTGGAAAGAACTTTTACACAATAATTTACATACTTACTAATAAAACAACCTGATTATGCACTAGTTTATTTATATCATAACAATGGTATAGTGGTATTCTAAAAATTTTTGTGATTCAAAAGGAAATATTACATTGGGTAAATGCCTTGCAGCTTCCTAGTTATACAGACACGGTCACACTGTATAAGCATTTGGTAATGTTGATATTGAGCCGAGAAGGAATCAAGAATCGCAATCTCAGTAAGTATGCAATATCAAGATATTTTGCATCTTGTGAAGCACAATACAAGTGGAGATATTTCTTTGGAACTAACGGCAATTGTACTGATGCCGACAGTCCACACGTCGGAATGATTTTTTCCCTTTTAGATTTCATGATTTGAAAATGCTTTTAAGCACGTACGCATTGCAAACAGAAATAATAAGTTTATATTCTTTTTACCCATACTGGAGTGTCAACATATAAAACAAAAAAAGTAAATAAACATTTTAAAACCGCTATAAATTAATTAAAATTTAAATTACCTTTACCTCTAGTGATATATATTTAAAACCTGCATCGTTATCACTAGCAGATTTTTATTTTGATGAGATTAAATAACATTTAGACTAAGAGACCCATGAGACCATTCAGCCAAGCACTAGACAAGAAGTTGAAAACTCAGTATAAAAGGTTAATATAGTAAGTTTTATATAAACTGCCTGGTTTTTTACAAATAAGAACAATAACTAAATAAAAGTTGTATTTTATTATATACAACTATATGGGGGCTGATGTTGTTCGCGTCCGCAGCATTCCATTAAAGCTGCACGTACTCCCCGGGTGGTGCTAAACGAACAACAATTTTTGGCAGCTGAACTATTACGCAAGTGATCTCTCAGCTATGCCAGCAGTCAGACCAAATCCTAACGGCCCGATTCCGGGCCACTTTTAAACGTACTGACGCAGGTGCTTTGAAGTGGAGAACATATTTTATTTATTTTATTATTATTTAAGATAGTAGTTGGCTATCTTTTTTAAATATAATATAATTTATTATATTTCTATTATTCCTAAAAATCTTTAATGCTAAATCACAACTCAAGAAAATTTTTAAACGTAGTAGTCCATCTCGAGTGAAAGCATCTTTGAAATTCAAAACGTATAATGTAACTAAATTACCCTGTACATTTACATTTACATTTAAATTAAAATAGTACATTTACAAATAACACCAAGGAAAACACGTTAGATTTGTTTAAAGCTTTTCGTTTTTCCAGTGGTTGAAAAAAATATAATAGCCAATGAACTATTTGTTATTTTTATAAATTTATTAAACAGTAATTATTTGTTAGGTCAATGCATTTGTCCATTTAACACAAATATAATGAATGGTCCACGTTATAGCAATAAAAATACAAATTAAGGAATATTTTGATTACTTTCTCCTAAATAACTCATTATACATTAGATCTCGCTGGCCGTTACTCATTTGTCATTCCACCCAAGACCACGACATGACTCAGTGTGTGCTGTTTAGCAGGATAGTAGGAGGTACAATTATATGTATCTTCCCGCCCATAATGAGAAAGACATGTGAAATATTTGCTGTAAGAGCCCGCCGGGGCTTAAATACCTCTGTGTGTTTTCGAAATGTCGTTGACATTGTTGCAATGAATATTTTTTGTTTCATGCAATAAGACAGTTTCTAAATAAAATGTTTGTTTGAGATTATTCCATCTCTTTATTGGTTGTTTTTTTCCCATAGTTAAATAATCTCTATTTATAAAAGTCTTCTTTAGGTATAAGTTTAGAGAGCTCATTATTGACGTTATTATGTTGATCTAATCTTTTGCGGTGAAAAAATACACAGAGTGGCCACTTTGGAATAAAAGGAATAAATTATTTTCTGTTAATAAAAGTGCAGCAATACTAATAATTTTAACAAACGAGGTTTAAAAACCTGCTTCTGGTAATCCACTTTTTGTTGCTAACCGAAACTAGTTTCAACTCCTTATGAAGTCATCATCAGGCGTCAAGGATGTTAAAAATATTTCTTGCCACTTCACTCGAAGGTGGTTAAAGTGCATTAAAACAACAACGCCTGATAATTTAAAATCAGTTTACGAGTATAAAGTTTGAACCTCATGTGCCTTATAAGATAACCAACCCATTAAAGACTTCTTAAACTTTATTGTATTTTTTGGAACCATTTTCGTATAGCTTTGAGACAGACCCCCAAAATTTCCTCTTTTAATATGATGTTTTTCTTGTGTTTTTATTTTGTTTTTTATTGGAAGACATAAATATAAAAAAATATAAAAATGATGACATATTATAATGATTTAGTTATACTTTATTATCTTTTAAAAAATCCTATGTCTCATGTTAAATATCCACAAGCTGTGAGTTGTAGATAATTATTGCACGATTTAGTGGTGTTTCTGACCTGGTTGAAAGAAAGAAACCTGGTATTGTTATTTGTTAATTAAAATATTACAATTGAGTTTTACTATGTAATTAAAAGTAACTTAGGAGAAAAGTGTTTCTTGTTATAACATATTTCAATGACGTAATAAGTTGCTAAGCATGGGTATTATTAAGAGACTTTGTATTTTTACATTGGTAATATTTATAAATTACTAGAAGAAGTAGTGGTTTCATATCAGAACTTTTAGTTGAATTTGGTTTGAACTGATTCATATTTTTTTGCATCTGGATTGCATTATCTTTACAAGTTATAGTACAACCTTTTTGTACCGTTTTCTTTAAAGATTATTTCACACTTTACTTAATAAAGAACAACCAAGATAGAAAATAAGTTGTATAACTATTTCACCGGTATTTATTAGCACTGAAAATACCTATTGACAGAAACAAAAAATACGATTGAAAAAGGTGTAAAAAGTTGTTACATATTAATTAAGAAATGTAAACGTTTTCATTGTTACATTGGATTTCTGCTGTTGAGAGCTCGAACATTTCTTTATCCTTGTCGATTAATATTTGAAGAGAACATGCTTTCAAAAGAGCTTAATAATCCATGTATTCTTTTCTAAGAAAGAACATTTCCCTCAACTGTTTTATACTCAATATGTACAACAATTAATTTGTTAACATTTAAGAGAATAATTTAACAACAATTAAATGAAAATAAGGTAAAAAGAACAGTTTAATATAGGTTAAAGTTTTTCCTCAAAACATATATTTTGTTGTTTTTAAGAATTTACACTTTGAGAATTTTCTTTTTAATAGTCCATTACTACTTAGCTTAACTGTTTTAAGTAATGTTGTTTTGTAAGATCTTTGTAAGATTTCCAAGTATACCTTTAGCCCGTAAGTCTGTAAATCATATGTTGAAGCTCACATGTACAATCTCATTACTAGTGTACAAACAATAAACCTCAACTCATTTAAAGGACTGAAAATAAAACTTTGATTAAAACCTCAAGTTTGGAATATATTTTTTTGTAAAAATAATAAAGAATACTCCTTTCATCTAGTGTACAAATCCGTCTTCATTACTAAACACATTAAAAGGTGATAGTCTAAAATTATAACATTGCAAAACTGTTTAATATCATATTATACCTTACATAATAATAAAATAAAAACCAAATATTTTATTAAAACGCTCACGCCATTAGACTAATTTATCTGCTATGCTTACGGCAGAGTATGCGTAAAAGGATCGTTATTTTTTAAATAACATCGTCACAGAAAACATTAGATGAATAGTGAAATACTGAAATAATAAATTGTGAAAGAACACAAGAAATACTGGAAAGATTTGGACCAAACAAAATATAACGACCGAAAATACAGATCTGGATTCATAGTTCAAGAAGTATTGAGAGTATAGGAAATACTGTATGAAAATTAATTATAAACTGCAGTCATTGGAATTTAAGGTTTAATGCCATAAAATTAAAACTTTGATAATTTACTAAGATTTATATTCATACTTTCCTTTCCCTTGTTTTCATTTATAAGTTGGAATTTTTAGTTATCGTATAAAGTCATAAATTACTAAACTTGCCTTTAGGATGGTTCGTTCGCTACGCTCACTCGCAGCAGGTCTATGATATCCTCTAGTTTCTTGTTACTAATCTACGTTCAGTACTTTAAATAAGAACTTCTGTAAGTAGTTGAAATGAAAAGAGCTGTGTAAAAAATTAATTATAAAAAATATGTTTGCCAAATGTTATATTTATAAACAACTCAGATAAAAAATGCCAATAAATCCTGACATAGGTACGTTTATGATGGTCCTGGGTGTAAGCCCTGAGGGGCTTATATACAAAAACTACTAGCATTTAACCTTCTCCATGAAATTTTTCAAATATAAACCAAGTTTCATGGCAAACAATCCAATGGTTTCTGAGTTCATCGATTACAAGTATAATTTAATGTACATACCAACATCCTCTTTTATAAATATAGATAAGTCATATTATTTTTAAATAATTACTACCAAAACAATGGATTATTGTTCGCCAACTTATGTCAAACCGCCCGAAATTATGATGGCGTGTCCACCCAGACATGCTGTGAATGATAAACGGTAGCTTTGGTGACTCATAGTCAAGTGATTTATTACTGTTTGGCTGTTAAACTACTCTTTACATAGCTAGTTAATACTATTTAATTATACTATCTAATCTTTCTTTGCTGATTCAAATCATATACCCGTTGTGAGTTGCTACTTTAACTGTGTATTGATAAATATCTTAAAAACTTTTATGATAACAAGACGAGGTAAGAAACTGTGGCAGATCTTTGGTATGTACCATGTTTAAAAATAACCTAATTCAGCTAACATATTTTTAAATAAAATTTAACAAAATTGCATTTATTTAAATTCTACTTCCAAGTAAAGAGAATGAAAGTTACTTTTATAAAAAATACTTGAAATAAACAATTAAATTTACTTCAAATTACTTTGAAAATCGCAAATATAAAATATTAATAGTATATTTCATTACAAGTACCGATAGTGGCATTTTTCGGTACGTGCTAATTAGGGAACAATTTGATCAAGTACAGGGAAATCACTTTCGGTACAAGTTATGTACGGAACTTCTCATCACTACGCAAAAGACTAAAATGGAGCATACCAAAACCCCAATAAAATTAAAACGTTTTTATTTCTCAATTAAAATTTCAGCAAAAATAGTTTTTCATAATTCTGGGTACTTTAAATTTTTAACACAGTAATACCAACTATTTTATACTATAAAAATAAACTAAAAGAAACACGTAAGTGCGTGATGGGCGAATAAAGAACTAATTAAAAACATTGAAAGTAAATTTAGAGAGAGGGAAAATTAGCTGATAGTTTTCCTCCATCTTATTTAGAGGTTCGGAAATATTAATTTTTGTTGATATTAGCTGTCATCCAGAATAGCTACCTACTTCCAATGCAGAGTGATGAAAATTATATGTTTTAAAATCAATTATCATAGTATAATTTAATAACCTATTTAGATTTAATTACATGTAACTAGGTAAATTAAATGTACAAGTTTATGTAAACTCGTAGTTTATGAAAACTTTTACAAACTCCGCTTTGAAGGAAAGGGTTAGATTGTTGAATTTATTTAGTTTAAAAATACACTAATCGAACGCAATGTATTAACATGATGAAGTTTGTTTCTATGAAAATTTAGATTTCACTAAGCCTTATTGAAATGATTGATTGTATTTTTTCAACAAGGATGGTGGCCCCTAGTGTCTTATTTTTTTTTTTTTTTTTTTTTTTTTTTTGGCTCTTCACTAACTATCAATGGATATATCTATAAATATTACCAATATATTTAAAAGAAAAGACAACCATTTTTACATTAGTATTTTTTTTTATTCAAGGACTTCTATTAGACTAACCCGTAATTGGTTATACAGGGTGTCCAAAAAAACGTTTACAGACTTTGGGGTGTGGTTCCTGATACAAAAGTAAAGAAAAAAGTTCCTATGAAGGTATGTCCAAAAATGCATATTTGCCTAGATATCCGCCATTTTGTTTTTTCTACTTAATAATTTTTATTTCCGTGACGGATTGATCTAGGAACTTCATATTTGGCATAAATTTTTATAATACTAATGTCTATTTCCACAATAAAAATTATTTTTTTCCAATGCACATTTTCAAAATGGCGGCCATTTAAAAATTTTAAACACAAATATCTCAAAAACAGTAAATTTTATAAAAATTTTACAAGACACACAAAAATTGACAAATTAAATTATCTAAGCAACGAAACCAAGTTTGTAAGGATCCGCCAACAAATATGGAGTTATTGAGATTTTTCTCTTAAAATAACCTAAATTGGCATTAATCATAGTGCAAAATCAATGTTTTTCTATCTGTACAACTATCTGTCAACTTTTTTGTCTCTTGTGATATTTTTTTATATTTACCGTTTATGAGATATTTGAGTTTAAAAATTTTAAATGGCCGCCATTTTGAAAATATGCATTGGAAAAAAATAATTTTTACTGTGGAAATGGACATTAGTATAATAAAGATCCATGGCAAATATGAAGTTCCTAGATCAATCCGTCACCGAAATAAAAATTATTAAGTGGAAAAAACAAAATGGCGGATATCTGGGCAAATATGCATTTTCGGACATACATTAATGGGTACTTTTTTCTTTACTTTTGTATCAGGAATCACATCCCAAGGTCTGTAAACGTTTTTTACACCCTGTATGTTGTGTTCGGAAAAACTATACTTTAATAAAGCAAAGCTAAATTTCCATTATATAGTAAAATTCAAATTTGCGACTGTACTATTGCTGTGTCAACTGCACTACCATAATGTTATGAGTAAATTAACTAATTAATAATATTTATATTTATTCAATGAGTATATTTTTACGGATAGTGTCAAAATCAATTTTTTTGCGTCTATATTATGAGTAGATTTTCCAAGGAGTATTTTGCTATAACACCACCTTTAGAAAACTTTACATTCTACTATTACCACATTTCTCTTTTACAACCTTCTCCACGCGGACCTGGCCTATAGCACGCCTTAGTGTTATTCAATATGCTAACTCCCCATTATTCCGGCCCCATTGTCCACCTCGACTGTGTCTTCCTTTTGCTCAGCTCACTTTGATGGAACAATATTGCAATGGTGAGCAAATATTGTGGGTGTTGGATACAAGGAGCGCACCTTTGAAGGTGGTAATGAATTCATTACGGGGAAGCTCAGAGCATCTCTGGTGTAGAGGAGAATAAGGTTTGGGTTTCTCTTCATAATACTGATTTTTTGTTCATAAGATAGTTTATAGTAAGTGTAATCTTTGTTCATTTATATTTGTTAATTTTTGTATATTTTGTTCTTTTGTTTATGTTTATTAAATTTTAAGCGCTTTCCCCCTGAATAATTACAATTTCTGCAGTAATAATACCAATTATAAATGTATTATTAAGTTGCACTTATGCTTATATTTTTTTATAGGTTAGTTGATTATTTAGGCTATTGGCCAAAAAAGAAGTTTATGTTCATGTATTGTTGGTTGTAAAATATTATTCATCGTAAAATTAAGCCTTTGTAAAAATACAATTACAATTGAAACAAAATAGTAGTCAATAAAATCTAATTTATACCATTAAATATTTTTTAAGAAGTAAAATGAAAATTGCATTTCAATAAATGTGGAAGGATATCGACATAACTTGATAAAATTTGGTATGTACATCCACTAGGTAAAGCGTAACATACATCTGCTTAAAACACATGTATATGTAATGTAGGTATGTATAACCTACATTACATAAAATGCATACATAGAACCATACATGGAATGCATAACCTACACTCTCCCCCCATGAAATTCTAATGGTGAAATTCTATGGGAAAAATAGTAAATACCAGAATTTAATACAATTTAGCATGTACCTGCAAAGGGAAAGAGTTATCGTCTATTTGCTAACAACACCCTCATGATAGAAAACCTTCATACTCATTCCCATAGTGTATATGGGAAATAGAAAAAAATACAAAACTTTTATTGGAAATTTGCTGAGAACGCAGGTCTGCTGCAACAGGGGTAGTTTTTTTTATTATTCTAAACTATATAAGAATTGTTACCATCCACATTCTTCATTCATTCAGATGTAAAAAAAAAAAAATTGAAGAAATTAAACAAAACATAAAGCAAAAGAATTTATTACTTATATTTTGTAAATAAATGTTTAGTGTATATCCTGTACAAAATGTTACATAAATAAATCATATACTAAATCGAAGTTAATGTGGGAATTAAATACATTGTATAGGTAAAATATTCAAATGCTCTATTCATATTTTTTGTTCGACTTATAGTCTAATATTTTAATTAGTAAAACATATGTCTTAAATTATTATTCCTTAATGTCAGGATTAATTATCAAATTAATTCATTTCTTCATTCAAATTTAAAATTAATTACTTGTTAACAAAATGACGAAGGTAAACAATTTATTTCGAGTAATGAATACATTATTATTTGCTTCTAAGAACTTATTTGTTGCAGCAAGAATTCTCTGTGAAGCCAAAGTTCCTTTCAATACTCTATGCAAATTTTAACTGACATAAAGTTTAATGTTTCGAAATATCAAAGAGTTTCCTGGAAGTTAAGCCTAAGATAATCATAAAAATAACCAAATGTGTTTCAAGAAAGGTAGATGATGTTCAATAAAGAAAATTTGGTCTTTAAATTAAATTACGTTTTGCATAACTTACATTGTTTTACTCTATCTGAATGAGGTTTACTTGCGAACAAATGCTGTACTATTATAATAATACAAAAGGCGAATTAATTAAAATATGGGGTTTTTATGTTTACCTCAAAAAATGGAAATATTACCATAAAAATGACTTAAAGTTAACTAGTTATACAGACACGTTCGCAATGTGTGAGCAGAAGTGTTAATGTCAGGATTGATCAGGGAAAGAATAAAGAATTACCATCTCAGTATGTATGGAATTTGAAGATAGTTTGTAGAGAGAGTAACACAAAGAAAGGAGAGGTATTTCATGGAACTAACGGCTATTTAACTGTTGTCGACTGTTCAATCTTTGAACGATTTTTCCCACTTGGACTTGATCCTTGATCAAATGCATAAAAAAATAATAATAGAAAACTAAGAATATAACATAAAAATTTGTTTTAAATTAGTCCTAGTATAAGATCTTTCACAAAGCATTCAAGTGTCAGCATGAAACAAAATGCGACACTGGAGATTTGAATAATTACAAACTTACTATAGTAAACTTTAATATAATGTATTAGAAACTTCATGCAATGATTTGTATCGCTTGAATTTGATCATTTATAAATTGATAATGCACGGCATTACCTAAATCTAAAGACTCCACTCTTGAATGAAAAAAATTTTGTTCAAACCTATCCAGTCAGTTTCATTACGTAAACAAAAAGAAAAGAAAATAATTATTACAAATTTATTTTATGTAACTTAATGTTAATGCATGTGCACCAAGGCAACAGGGAAGGTACAACATGTTTTGGTTTATTAACTTTGTTTTTTCCTCTCTTTTTTACGAGTTAAGACGTAAAAAGGGACTAAAAGATACAAGGTTAAAGATCGAGGATTCAGAATGATCCCGATTATAATTATGTATTTTGATCTATTCCAATATAATTTCAACAGGTTAAGACAAGAACTAGTTTCAAAATGATTAACTTCGTCCATTGTTAGTAACTTCTCTGTAACTTTGTATACTAAATACAAAGAAATTATTTTATATTTTGAGAAACTAAAATTTTAATATTTTTTATTTTACTCGAAATGTGAATAAACATAAACATTAAGTTTTAGTTCCTCTTAACATTAAAAATATTGATTGAACCCATTGAAATATTATTGAGAACTGTAAAAAAGTTATTAAAACATTTTCTACAATACACAATAATGCGCGTATTAAAATTAGTTTATGATCGATATTTCTACAAACGTTACATTTCATCTATTAATATAGAGTATTGTTAGATATTGAATATACAGTAATCGTTTAAAAACCAGTGTCAATGTCCGTTGTAACATTGACGCTATGACCAATGTCATAAACAGTCAAAATTAGATCCAATAATTTTACTTTTAATAACTTTTTAAATACAAATTAATGAAACAGTAGAAATAGCTTAATAGTTACCCTTACTTTTCATGCCGACCAAGCCCTACTGTAACTGTACAATAAAGTGTAATTTTCCACCAGTTAAGAGAAATCAATTTAAAATGTTTCCTGGCATAGCCCTGAGGCAGAATCACTTATCTCTGTGTTTTCCAAACGTCGTTAATATTGATAGAAAGAAATTTTTTTGTTTCATGTAATAAAGCAGCCTCACATTATTTCTATGTTTATTTGGGAATACTCCATGTCTTTATCTGTGTTTTTCGATGTTTTTGATAATCTAAACAAAGGTTTTTGTCACAAAGGTAAAACAAACTACACAGATTATTTAAACTTAAGTCAAAATATTCAATAAAATACAATGCTCTGAAATCCTTGTTACTCGAGTATGACAAAAATTAACTCTTGCTTGATTTCCTATGAAGTATGAATTTATTTCAATTGTGTTGGATGAAAAAGAAATTTTTAATAACATGTATGATGCTTGAAATTCATCATTTTTACATACATAAAGTAGCCACATTAACATATAGGAGATTTCAAGTTGATTCAATTGAAGATAGTGGAATAATTTTAATGAGGACATAATGTTTGAATTTGTATACGACTTCTAAAATAACCTTCTCTTAAAACAGTTTTTGTATTTAGATATTGCATTGAGAACCAATGTTCTCATGCAACCAAAGTTCGAACAGCTTTGAGAACAGTCACAAAATTTCCTTTTTTGACGATGTCTGATGATATTTTAGATTGAGAAGCATACCAAACAATAGTAGATTAAAAGTTGATGAATTATTAATATACATATATATATATATATATATATATATATATATATATATATATATATATATATTCTTAATTTTAAAAATCTTGTACCAATTTTAAATAGTTAACTACGTGTCCTTCCTCTTCCCACAGTGTTATTCAATATGCTAACGCCCCATTATTCCGGCCCCATTATCTACCTCGACTTCCTTTTGCTCACTTCACTTTGATGAAACAATATTACAATGGTGAGCAAATATTGTGGGTGTTGGATGCAAGGAGCGAACCTTTGAAGGTGGTAATGAATTCATTACGGGGAAGCTCACAGCATCTCTGGTGTAAGGAAAATAAGGTTTTGGGTTTTTGATTAAATATTAAATTTTCTATTGTTCATCAGATAGTTTATAATCCTTGGTGATTAATATTTCTTCCTCTTTTATATTAAAAAAATTTCAATCCATATTCCCCTAACATTTAAACTTTAATTGTTCTGCAATAACAATAATTAAAGTCTTCTTAAGCACAACTTGTTCTCATTTTTATAGAATCTACTATTCTACTAATTTAAATAATAATTATAAGTTTTTTAATACTATCAAATCTAAGCAAACCATCAAACTATAAGGTATCTAAGGACTTATAAAATAACAATGACAGTTTTAATTATTCTACAGTAAGTATTGAAACAATAAAAAGTGAAATAAAAAATAGAAATAAAAATATTATAAAGACTGACAATGAAATTGAACTTAAACAGAATTCAACGGGTCTTAAGTTATATTTTCAAAGTTCAATATCATGATAATTGTTCGAGCTAATTTTTATTCCTGACGTTAAGATTAAAATGTAAAAAGTTTTACTGAATGGTATCGCGTCTTAAAGAACTTCAAGAACTTTAATTTTTAGGATAATATTCTTACAACAATACTTCCGAAATCAATGTTAGTCAATAATAAATTTAAACCCATTGTAGTGAACTTATATGAGATTACTGTACTTTTTAATTTTTTAATTTGTAATTTGAAGTTAAATATGTAGTGTTATGTAGTTGTAAGTATGCTTTACATTGGCAATAGAAAAATGTAAATTAAAGTATTTATTTCACGTAATAATTATATTTTAAAGTGTTTTTATAATATTTGTTAATAACAGACTTAAACTACATCCTGTAAATAATGTAGGTATACAAGACATAAAGACAATAATATATTTATTGCTTGTAGATTAGTTAAAAGTCTTTTATTATTTTAAAGTAATAATATCTAATAATGTAGCATATTGTTCAAATACCACTCACTTACTTATAAGAAGAAATAAAATTTAAAAACTCTCAAAATCTGTTGGGTCTACAGAGTTGAAGTTTTGGGTGGACTTTCCTGTTTAGTAACGGGTGCTTTGTAAAAACACTTTTGCAAAGATCAATTAGTTAATGTAAAATTAAATCATTAGTCAGTTAGTTCATGTAATATTAAATCATGATTCAATATTACCTGTATCTTCGTAATTTTTTGTGAAGTTTCACAATTATGTTTTATGGAAAACCTCATTTCACTCATTTTCATTTTAACAACACAGAGTTAGCAGTTATCTCCAAATATACAGTACTTGTTGACACTCTCTATCAACAATATTGCGTTTAATTTGGTGACACATAATTGTGCCACATTAATAAAAACATTTTAACCATCCTTTTCTCTATTTTACTATCTTGCATATTAAAATCCTCTCTTTTCATTACTTAATCTTATATTATTCATTTTTGCCTCAAGGATTAATCAATGACTGATGATTAGGTTACATACTTGTGCCGTCGTAAATCCATATAGTTTTCATGATAACTAGTTTTAGGACTGTTGTCCCATTATCAAATCAGTAGAACTTCGTCAAAACTTTAAAACACAGTCATACTTTACGTTTAATAACACGACACATAACACAACACACGCGCGAACATTTAACAGATAATTTGAGGTTGGCCGCCGAAGACATGGTAATGGTAAATGAGTGTAAATGGCACTTAAAAAAAGTGTTTTAAGTAAATTTTTATTGAATGATTCTTAGTTATCACTTTGAAAAATAGTTATTTGTGCTTCTAGGGACTAAAGTACAATGTTTTCTCCCTTAAGGGAAAGTGTTGTCGCCCGAAGGCGAAGCCGAGGGCGACAATTTCCCTGAGGGAGAAAAGTACTTTAGTCCCTTGATGCACACAACATTTTTCCTCCACCTACACGAATAAAATTTAGGCCTAATAGGCCTACCGTAGATAATTTAACTTTCCCTCCATATGATCCCTTGCTCCGTCAAGCTGGATCTGTCACATCAACATAAAAAACACACAAGGTAGGCCATATCAATTTTGAAGATCACGAAAAAAACAAAATATAATTTAAGCCTAGTCAAAAGTTTTACACTTATGTTTTGGACCTCTTAGGTTAATTAGCCTACCCAAGCGAAATGTAAACAAACACCTACACTGCCACGGCCATCTCTAGTACTAGAGATGCTGCAGTCAGCAGTGGGTGAGCAGCAGCTACAGCTGCTATTAGTCAACAATGAGTAACAAAATAAATACAACTAACAGCTGACTGTGGCTCATGTTCTTTTTAATCTCTCTTTTAATGTTATTCTTATGTAACTAACTTTAGCCCCGTGGTACGAAAAAACTCGAGTTTTCCCTAGGTAGAAAGATTAAGTATTCAAGTCACATGGGATAGAAATTAGTACTTTACTACTCTATTCCAAGGAGTAAAATACGGCTTTAGATAGTAGGTGGAGGAAAAGATATTTTTATTGCTACCAAGAGTAAAAAATATCGAAATTACTTTACCTGAAAAATATGGAATTTAAACCCTTGAGCCCCTTTGCATTTAAAAGCGTTCCACTTACAGTTCAATATTGTATTATGAGAAACATTTCTAGCATTTTGTTTCCTACAATTTACACATAATAATTAATTGCCCATTTTACAAAACTTAAGGTAAACAGTAAATTCCTACGGACGACTACTTTACTATTTGCTTCAAACAATGTTTTGTTGCTTCAAGTGAAGTCTATGAGGCCAGAGATTCTCTTCCTTTCAATACGCTATGGAAGAGAATCTCTGGCCTCATAGACTTCACTTGAAGCAACAAAACATTGTTTGAAGCAAATAGTAAAGTAGTCGTCCGTAGGAATTTACTGTTTACCTTAAGTTTTGTAAAATGGGCAATTAATTATTATGTGTAAATTGTAGGAAACAAAATGCTAGAAATGTTTCTCATAATACAATATTGAACTGTAAGTGGAACGCTTTTAAATGCAAAGGGGCTCAAGGGTTTAAATTCCATATTTTTCAGGTAAAGTAATTTCGATATTTTTTACTCTTGGTAGCAATAAAAATATCTTTTCCTCCACCTACTATCTAAAGCCGTATTTTACTCCTTGGAATAGAGTAGTAAAGTACTAATTTCTATCCCATGTGACTTGAATACTTAATCTTTCTACCTAGGGAAAACTCGAGTTTTTTCGTACCACGGGGCTAAAGTTAGTTACATAAGAATAACATTAAAAGAGAGATTAAAAAGAACATGAGCCACAGTCAGCTGTTAGTTGTATTTATTTTGTTACTCATTGTTGACTAATAGCAGCTGTAGCTGCTGCTCACCCACTGCTGACTGCAGCATCTCTAGTACTAGAGATGGCCGTGGCAGTGTAGGTGTTTGTTTACATTTCGCTTGGGTAGGCTAATTAACCTAAGAGGTCCAAAACATAAGTGTAAAACTTTTGACTAGGCTTAAATTATATTTTGTTTTTTTCGTGATCTTCAAAATTGATATGGCCTACCTTGTGTGTTTTTTATGTTGATGTGACAGATCCAGCTTGACGGAGCAAGGGATCATATGGAGGGAAAGTTAAATTATCTACGGTAGGCCTATTAGGCCTAAATTTTATTCGTGTAGGTGGAGGAAAAATGTTGTGTGCATCAAGGGACTAAAGTACTTTTCTCCCTCAGGGAAATTGTCGCCCTCGGCTTCGCCTTCGGGCGACAACACTTTCCCTTAAGGGAGAAAACATTGTACTTTAGTCCCTAGAAGCACAAATAACTATTTTTCAAAGTGATAACTAAGAATCATTCAATAAAAATTTACTTAAAACACTTTTTTTAAGTGCCATTTACACTCATTTACCATTACCATGTCTTCGGCGGCCAACCTCAAATTATCTGTTAAATGTTCGCGCGTGTGTTGTGTTATGTGTCGTGTTATTAAACGTAAAGTATGACTGTGTTTTAAAGTTTTGACGAAGTTCTACTGATTTGATAATGGGACAACAGTCCTAAAACTAGTTATCATGAAAACTATATGGATTTACGACGGCACAAGTATGTAACCTAATCATCAGTCATTGATTAATCCTTGAGGCAAAAATGAATAATATAAGATTAAGTAATGAAAAGAGAGGATTTTAATATGCAAGATAGTAAAATAGAGAAAAGGATGGTTAAAATGTTTTTATTAATGTGGCACAATTATGTGTCACCAAATTAAACGCAATATTGTTGATAGAGAGTGTCAACAAGTACTGTATATTTGGAGATAACTGCTAACTCTGTGTTGTTAAAATGAAAATGAGTGAAAGGAGGTTTTCCATAAAACATAATTGTGAAACTTCACAAAAAATTACGAAGATACAGGTAATATTGAATCATGATTTAATATTACATGAACTAACTGACTAATGATTTAATTTTACATTAACTAATTGATCTTTGCAAAAGTGTTTTTACAAAGCACCCGTTACTAAACAGGAAAGTCCACCCAAAACTTCAACTCTGTAGACCCAACAGATTTTGAGAGTTTTTAAATTTTATTTCTTCTTATAAGTAAGTGAGTGGTATTTGAACAATATGCTACATTATTAGATATTATTACTTTAAAATAATAAAAGACTTTTAACTAATCTACAAGCAATAAATATATTATTGTCTTTATGTCTTGTATACCTACATTATTTACAGGATGTAGTTTAAGTCTTTTATTAACAAATATTATAAAAACACTTTAAAATATAATTATTACGTGAAATAAATACTTTAATTTACATTTTTCTATTGCCAATGTAAAGCATACTTACAACTACATAACACTACATATTTAACTTCAAATTACAAATTAAAAAATTAAAAAGTACAGTAATCTCATATAAGTTCACTACAATGGGTTTAAATTTATTATTGACTAACATTGATTTCGGAAGTATTGTTGTAAGAATATTATCCTAAAAATTAAAGTTCTTGAAGTTCTTTAAGACGCGATACCATTCAGTAAAACTTTTTACATTTTAATCTTAACGTCAGGAATAAAAATTAGCTCGAACAATTATCATGATATTGAACTTTGAAAATATAACTTAAGACCCGTTGAATTCTGTTTAAGTTCAATTTCATTGTCAGTCTTTATAATATTTTTATTTCTATTTTATATTTCACTTTTTATTGTTTCAATACTTACTGTAGAATAATTAAAACTGTCATTGTTATTTTATAAGTCCTTAGATACCTTATAGTTTGATGTTTTGCTTAGATTTGATAGTATTAAAAAACTTATAATTATTATTTAAATTAGTAGAATAGTAGATTCTATAAAAATGAGAACAAGTTGTGCTTAAGAAGACTTTAATTATTGTTATTGCAGAACCATTAAAGTTTAAATGTTAGGGGCAACTTCATTGAAATTTGTTTAAATATAAAAGAGGAAGAAATATTAATCATCAGGGATTTCGCTTATTATAAACTATCTGATGAACAATAGAAAATTTAATATTAAATCAAAAACCCAAAACCTTATTTTCCTCTACACCAGAGATGCTGTGAGCTTCCCCGTAATGAATTCATTACCACCTTCAAAGGTTCGCTCCTTGCATCCAACACCCACAATATTTGCTCACCATTGCAATATTGTTCCATCAAAGTGAACTGGGCAAAAGGAAGACGCAGTCGAGGTAGATAATGGGGCCGGAATAATGGGGCGTTACCATATTGAATAATACTGTGGGAAGAGGAAGGACACGTAGTTAACTATTTAAAATTGGTACAAGATTTTTAAAATTAAGAATATATATATATATATATATATATATATATATATGTATATTAATAATTCATCAACTTTTAATCTACTATTGTTTGATATTTTGTAGCAAAAGACCTTCGATTCTATCCTTTATACCAATTTATAACATTAATTACAAGATACATTTTTTTCTTATTATAAAATACACAATTTTAGTTTATTTTTACAATATTTATTATAATGTATGAAATTATTTATTCCTCAAAGAACGCTTTGATAAACCTATTTGAAATGTTTGCAATTTTCTAAGCAATACAATTCAGTAGTATATTATATCCTAAATTAATTATATTAAAATTCACATGGTCTAACTTGTTTAGCTTATATTGAATTGAGTATGTCCATATAACGAAGAATGACTCTTAGTAGATTTTGTAAAAATAATTTGTGACTAAAAATTTTATGTTCATTACAAATTTAGGAATTACCAGTAAAAATATGATTGAATATTAATCGATATTATTTTTAATTTATTATTTTAGCATTAACCTTATAAATAGTACAGTTGGTAATGCAAAATTTATTTTAATGAAGTAAAATAAATACTTTGGCTTTATCTCTTGAAAAATAACGTTTTACGGTAAACAACATTATATATGTTTAGGTGGATATCCAATGGAAGTCCTTTAAACTAAAAATAATCTACTATGTACATTTGTCACTAATAAAAACATAATGGTTTTAGGGATATACTTATCGATGATGTGAACGCATAAATATTTAACTGATTGTAACCAGTTATATTTACTGAAGAGTGTTACAACAACTTGATTCGTGGAAGAGATTTGGTGAAATCCAAATTTTACGAGGAACAAATTTCATCATGTAAATGCATTGCATTTTGTTGTTGTATTTTTAAACTAAATAAAATCAAACAATTCAGCTCTTTCATTTATAGAAAAAAACGTTGTACAAATTTTTGTCAACTACATGTTAAATGGTAATGTTTTACATTGAATGTAGTGAAATATAAATTGTTCGTAATATTTAAGGCGTAGTAATTAATTAATGAATTTTAATAAAGCGTAACAAGTAGATATGAAATACCGGTTCTGGCGCACCTCATACTTCCGATTTCCGACCCTCCATGAACTTCATTTTTGACTGGTTTTGGGCCAGTGTGTTATCTGATTGTAGGCAAATTAAAACCATTTTACAACATTTTACAACATTTTCTCAGGTTTTGCAATGGTGAATTTAGGAAGTATGAGGGGAAGTATGAGGGAAGTATGAGGAAGTATGAGGGAAGTATGAGGAAGTATGAGGGAAGTATGAGGCGCACTCTTCACCGACCCCTCGTAAACCTCATATTTGACTGGTTCTGGGCCAGTTTGTATCTGATTTCGGGCTAATTTCATCCATTTTATCAGGGTTTAAAAAATGGTGAATTTAATCCACAAAAAATTAATCCAGAAATTTAATCCAAGGAAGTATGAGACGCCCTCTTAACCTCCGTTGTTTTACTTAACATAATCCTGATTTTAAAAGGATTTTCGTCTACTTTTAGACATTTTCACTAAGAGATATGAAACGCCGATTCTGCGCCGTCCCGGGAGCCAAATGCCGATTCTGCGCGTTTTTAGGAGCCGGGATTGGTAGGCTCTGCGTCATTTGAAGGAAGAGTGCTTTGATTGGTCGAAACAGGTCACGTGACAAGGAAGAGCGCTTTGATTGGTTGAAACAGGTCACGTGACAAGGAAGAGCGCTTTGATTGGTCGAAACAGGTCACGTGATAATTGTGATCAGCCGACAGCTGAGTATAAAAGGGGCTGGTGTTCAGGTAATATTCAGTATGCTTCGAGATCTGTCTCAACCAGGGTGAGTAATATTTAAGTTAATACTTCTATTAGTCTTGCTAAGATAAGAGTTAGTTGCTAATAGTTGTTAAGATACAGCGAAAAATGCATGTAGCAAAATGGTTACAGTATGCATTGTAGGGTTTATGAAATGGTTTTTAACAAGGTGATGCAATTTGTACTTTGTCCAAATCAGCTGTAGAACTTCAAAAAATGCATATCGCTATAGTATGCAATGTAGATGATTTAGGGTTCTGCACCAAAGGAAGAGATGATTAGTCGATTGACAAAATGTTGCATTTATGTGATAAAGTGTTGTAGGGCGACTTTTGGTTTATTTAAATTAAAATTGCTTTTCTTAACCAGCGAGCATGTTATTTGTTTGAAATTACCTTTGTCAAGCAAATTTGTTATTGTGATAAAAATATTGTCTTTTTAAATTTATTCTAATCTGCTTTATTATTTTCCTGTTATAGAGTGCAGCAGAAGATGGAAACAGTTAAAGTCAACTGTAAATTTTGTGCGAAGCTTATTGCGAAATCGAACATCTCCTATCATGTTAAGATTTGTCCAAAAAATACAAATAAAGACGATTCACGCTATAAAAAAGTAGCGTGTGAAAAATGTGGGAAAACAGTTTTAAACACAAATTTCAACAGACATAAAACAAAATGCAAGCAACCAACATCATCCGATTCTCGACTGGCACAAAATGATGGTCAACCCGGTACGAGCAGTAAGCATAAACAACCAGTCTGCAAGCAACCAACCACAACCGATTCTCGTCCAACACAAAATGAAGGTCAACCCGGTACGAGCAGTAAGCATAAACAACCAGTCTGCAAGCAACCAACCACATCCGATTCTCGTTCAACACAAAATGATGAACAACCTAGTACGAGCGGCACACATAAACGACTAATCTGCAAGCAACCACCATCATCAGCTTCTCGTTCAGCACGAAATGACGAACAACCTAGTACGAGCGGTACACATAAACGACCATCACCGAACAGAGATGATTTCGATGAACAGCCTGAAATTAAAAAGCCACGGATTGAAAATCAACATATTTCTTCAATCATTCAGAAAGTGTTTAATAGTGTCAGCATGGTTTGTTCTTCTGCTCTGAATGTGAAAAATCTCTTTAAACCCCCCGTTGACCTTCCGCCCGTCAGTGAAGAAGAACATTGTGTAAAAGAGAGAGCATTCATCAATAGACTTTTGACTTATCAATTTAAAAACTGCCGTGGTATAAAAAACCCACAGGTATTTTTAAATAGATATCATGATTTGATTATTAGCAAGATTGAAGAACATCTGGAACAGTACAATTTGAAAGTAAATTTTTCGTTTGCTGCCAACTACAGACGGAATGTTCCTGGTGTGGATAAGCAGCTGGAAACAGACACCATGTACTTTAAAACCGAGAATACAATCATATATAAGACGACCGACTTACATCAAGTGTTTAAAGATGCGAAAGCAAAGTTATTAACTCGAATGGAAGAGTTCGAGGCATGGGGGTCAGGTTGGACGTTACACGAAGTCTTGTTTTTAGAACTGGCAATAAACAAATATGTACCATTCAGAGGGTCAAGTTACATTAAACTGCCAGACGTCATTAAAAATAAAAAAGCTGTCATAAATGTTAAAAACAATGATCAGAAATGTTTTCTATGGTCCGTACTGGCAGCTTTACATCCCGTTGTTAAAGATCCTCAAAGAGTTAGCAAATACCTTGAATACGAACACGACTTTGACAAAGCGTTGAAAGACATTAAATTTCCTGTGAGTTTGGATGATGTGAAAAAATTCGAAAGACGCAGTGGGATATCCATCAATGTTTATGGTTATACTTGTGCAGGAGAAAATAAACTCAATGTATATCCTTTGATTGTGACTGATGATGAAAAAGATCAACACGTTGACCTCTTGTATATGAAAACGGCAAATAAATCTCATTATTGTTATATAAAAAACTTGAGTAGGTTGTTGGGATATCAAATCAGTAGGTTTGCACATCAAACTTTTATATGCAGGCGTTGTTTACAGCATTTCATAAGAGAAGATCTGATTCAAAGTCATAAAGAACTCTGTAAGGAACACGAAGCGGTGAAAATCAGAATGCCTAAAAAAGGTGATGTCGTCAAGTTTACCCATCATAGATGTCAGATGAAGATTCCGTTCGTCATGTATGCAGATTTCGAGTGCATACTGGAACCGATCGACACTTGTCAACCACCGGAAAACGGCACATCGTACACCAATAAATATCAACACCACGCGGCTAGAAGCTTCGTATTACACACGGTGTATACTAATGGTGATTATAAAGAACCGATAACATATTTCGGTGTGGATGCTGCTCAACAATTTGCAAAAGTGTTGAAATCTGAATTGGAAGCTATTGAAGAATTTTGTCTTGCAAACAAAAAACCCATGAACCCGCTGACTGACGAACAGAGAGAGCAGGCGGAAAAAACAAAGATATGTCATATATGCGGTAAAGATTTGGTAACTGATTTTGTCTTCGATCACGATCATTTGACGGGTGAATTTCGTGGATTAGCACACAACTCTTGTAACTTGAACTATCAGATTCCGAAATTCGTCCCCATATTCATACACAACCTGACCGGATACGACACTCATTTGTTTGTAAAAATGCTACGTTTAGATGATAAAACCAAGATAGAAGTCATCCCGAATAACGAGGAACGATACATATCCTACACAGTTGATTTCAATATCAATATAAAAGCAAGATTCGTAGATTCATTCAAATTTACCATTGACTCACTCGATACGCTGGTAAAAAACTTGGACCGATTTGTACACATAAGTAAATATGGGGGTTGGGGTTCTCAGGTGCTTATGCTTAGGCAAAAAGGTGTTTATCCATACGATTATATGGACAGCGATGATAAATATTTGGAAACCAGTTTACCAAGCAAAGAAAAATTTTACAATAAATTGAACAAATGCGGGATTAGCGCTTCGGACTATGCAAAACGTGCAAAACAGGTTTGGGAGGGATTCGAGATAAAGAATATGAAAGAGTACACCTTACTTTATAATAAAGCTGACGTGTTATTGTTAGCCGATGTTATGGAAAGTTTCAGGAACATTTGCATAGAAACTTACTCACTCGACCCCGCATGGTATTTCACAACCCCGGGGCTTTCATGGAGTGCCATGTTGAAGCAGACGGGAATAGAACTTCAGCTGTTGACCGATTATGAAATGATTTTGATGATCACCAAAGGCATCCGTAGGGGCATATCACAATGCTGCAATCGCTATGCGAAGGCAAACAACCCGTACATGCCTCTTTATAACAAAGACGCACCGACTACTTATCTGATGTATTTAGATGCCGTGAACCTATACGGATGGGCGATGTCTCAACCAATGCCGTATGGTGATTTCGAATGGGTTGATACGGATATAGATGTTATGAAGATCGAAGATGATTCTGACAAAGGATATATTCTGGAAGTCGACTTGGAGTATCCCCAAGAACTGCACGATTTGCATTCCGAGTTTCCTCTCGCTCCGGAAAAACGTTGCCCACCCGGTTCCAAGGAGGTTAAACTCCTTACCACTCTGTATGACAAAGAGAAATATGTCATTCATTATAGAAATTTGAAATTGTACTTATCCCTTGGAATGAAACTTACCAAGATACACAGAGTGTTGCGCTTCAGTCAGAGTAAATGGTTGGAACCCTACATTGAGAAGAACATGGGCATGTGGATGGAGCAAACGAATAAATCGGCTAAACAGTTTTTCAAACTGATGAACAACTCGATTTATGGAAAAACTGTCGAGAATATAAGGAATAGAGTGGACATACGTCTGGCGACTCAGGAGAAGCAGATCGACAGATGGATCGCGAAGCCGCAGTTCAAACACAGAACGATATTTTCAGAAAACCTTTCGGCGGTGCACATGAGGAAAATGAGTTTACTATTCAACAAGGCGATTTACGTGGGGATGAGCATATTGGACATATCCAAGACACTCGTATACGATTTCCATTACAATTTTATAAAGGCGAAATACGGTGATAAAGCTAAATTGCAGTACACAGATACCGACAGCCTGGAGTATCTGATAGAGACACCGAATTTTTATGAAGATATGAAACTGACACTCGACAGGTACGACACCTCCAACTACAAGAAGTTTAACCAATTCAAAATGCCACGGGTGAATAAGAAAAAATTGGAACGATGAAAGACGAATTCGGTGGTGTAATCGGTAAGGAATTCGTAGGACTGCGATCCAAGATGTATGCCAACTATACTTTGGAGGGTGACGAGCTAAAAAATCTAAAGGAGTGAAAAAATCTGTTGTAAAAAATGAAGTCACCTTCGAGGATTACAAGAAATGTTTGTTCGAGCAGAAAGAACTATACAAATCGATGAACATCATAAGAAGTCACGGGCATGAGTTGTACAGCGTGGAAATGTATAAAAAAGTACTATCCACGACAGTAGGGGGACTTGGGGCTGCATACGCCTGCTGTGGGATATGTGGGATAATTTATGCAAGCCCCCCCCCCCCCCCCCCGAGACCACCCAAGTTGCTGACCCCCCCCCCCCCCCCGAATTAGTTTTTTTTTTTTTTTTTTTTTTTTTTTTTTTTTTACAAAATATTAACTTAAAACTAAAAGGATTGAGTTCAACAGCACGTTTAATCATCATATTCGTTATATTCTTCATGTTTCTCAGTCTTCACCTCCGTCTGGATAGTACCTCCACTCTTTAGCTCATTCTCGGCGGCTTCAAGTTGTTGGGTAATCGCCATCTGGCATTGAAGTTCAAAATCATCTCGCGGTACAGAACCGCAAATATCCATCTGAGCTAACCAGAGTCGCCTGAGGTTCTTTTCCTTTTCCTCGACAGCTTCGACGGCCGCATGTAACTCCTCCTCTGTAATAGAGGAGTTCCACAAATGCTGTTCATCGGTTTTGTCGACAACCTTCTTCTCGGACTCCATAGTGCTATCTGACCAAAATCTGTGGCCGCAGCAGGTAGGAGTGGGGGAGCAGGACGTTATTTTCCCGCCAGGTAATACAAACTCTAGACCACCCACGGTGTAAAGGTACCGACCCTCGGCCAGGTGCGACATTCCTTAGATAGGGGAGCCGGTACAATAGGCCGACCACACCCCTGCGTGGGAGCGTCCGCCCGGCGACGTTACACAATAGCGCGTCTTATATTACCCGTCACCCCACGCAGCTGCGCGTCCCTTCACCGACCGTCACCTCACAGTCGTTATATAACCAAACCGAGCGTCGGCCATTTTCTACACTCCCCGGCATCAGTAGTTGCCTAGCTGCCGTAGTGACCGGACGTTCCTGCACTTCGTTCCGCTTGCGCCTCTGTCTACGCCAGTGTCTTCTTTGGATACTTCTTACTTCAAATGTAAGTATTATTTCTAATTTACAATAACTAGTTATAATTAAATATAGTTTTTTTTTTTTTTTTTCTTTTTATTACGTTTCTGTAATTTTGACTTGGTCAAGAAACTTAAGGAGTATGATGGCAATAGTTTTCACTACATCATACACATATGTGAATAAATATTTTAATTTTCTAAAACTTTTAACAAATAGTAGATTAGTTTTATTCCATATAAACTATGGCTCGTAGCGTTGAGTAGAATGTTCATACTCAAATTCTCAATCATACTTATATTTCCATTTATTTTATTTATTATTTTAAATTTTTATTTATTTTATTTTTATTTTATAAAACTTAAAAAATAGTAGATGGTTTGGTCCATCCTGGACTGTCTTTTCGTAGCGCAAATCGTTTAAACATCTACCACATTTATTCATATAGCATGTAAATTATAATAAATAAATTGAGTTATTAAAACGTTTGATTAGGCTAGTAACGTATTTAGAGACTTTATATTCAACAAAATGCGTATTCACAATTAGAGCAGTTTTGAAGAGTTTATTTAGGACTTAAACGTTCAAACTTATTTATATTTTAATTTGTACTAGTAGTATGGTGATATAGTCGGATTTCATGTGACCCCCCCCCCCCCCCGATTCATATTACTCTTAGAATAGTGTCAGAGATCTAATAGTCAATGCTCTTTATTTACAGATCATCATGAACAACGTTGACCGTCGTTTTTCCTGCGTCCACTGCGGCAAAGCCTTCAAAAACAAGTGCCATGTCACCCGACATGTTCGCTCCGCCCACGGCGGAATCGACTTTACGTGTCCGGAGTGCAACAAGGATTTCTCGAGGGAGGATGCTCTGCGCCGTCACATCAACAGTTTTCATCGACCTCAACCGGCAATGAACCCAGCATTTAGACCAGGTTAGTATCTTAAACTTTATATATGTCCACTAAACAGTCAGATGTCTATATACTTCACAATTTCTACTCTTATTCGTACTATGCATAATGATGAGAAATAAATCCAATTTAGCATCCGCCCCACTGTAACTAGACTCACTTTTAATCTCAATTTAGTTAAACACTTTGTTGCACACTCACATATCTAACGTAAATCAACATTTTCATTTCTATAACATTTGCGTTTTGATGTACTTTGTGTTTGAAAAGATTTACACCTTTCACTGTGTTTATACATCTAATATAAAAGTTTCTAATCATGTCTGTGCTTTTGTTATAGACTTCGTCCCTACTCCTGCCCCTGCGGAACCACGACCCGGCCCCTCTTCTGCTCCTGACGTCGAGCCCAGACCCGGTCCCTCTAATGCTCCTGACTTTGAGCCTAGGACCGGACCCTCTTCCGCTCCTGACGTCGAGCAAAGACCGAGTCCACTTCAAGCCCCAGAGCCCGCTGGAGCCCCCACAACAGGTATGTGATTATCCATTACTTTGAAATATTAATTTACAAACTCACCTCAAATAAAATATTCATTCAGACATTTCGTCTACACTAAATGGATTACAGCGTCAAAGGGCTCTATTGTAAAAACCATACAATCTTAATATTAAATGAAACTCAGTCACAATGCAGACATTCACAATGCAGACATTCAGAAAAGTATTATTAACTTTTGTCAATTATATCTTTCATTGAATTCCAATGTGAAATATCTATATTGAATTCCAATGTGAAATATCTATATTAAACGTTGAACTTAAACTTTCATATTGGTTTGAAAACTGAATCTTTTCAGGTTGAGCATTATAATTACACACGAGACTACAATATTTTGTATTTTTTCAGGCCATGCGTGTGACGGGTGTGGCAAAAGCTTCACGAGGAAGTCGAATATGCTGATCCATGCCCGCAAACACTGCAAAGCCCGCCGTGCGGAACAGCAGCCCAGCGGAGTCCAACCACCTTCGCCTGCCCCCTCGTCGCCAGCATCAGTGGCAACATCAAGTGAAGACGACGAGGCGCCTGAGATCCCTGGCGGCTTAGCTCCTGCGGGTTTCGTGGAGATTGAGACGGCGTTCCGTGGGCGACTCAAGACCTACAGCCTAGCAGAGCCCGCGGACGAGTCAATTACCCTGCAGGAGTTCCTTCTGTCGCTCAGGACTCAGGTAACCACACTCATGCGACAAATACTAAATCACACTCATGCCATCAAAGCCAACATCTGGGTCGAATGCGAATTTGTAAATATCCATGGCGATACTTGTAGGCGTGCCTTCAAGACAAAGAATGTCGAAATTCTCCATACGAGTGACATTGATGAAATTTGTCAAGCGTTTATTAATAAAATCTTGTTGGAGAAAGAGACATGCGAGATGAAGGGTTCGGGGTGGAGTTTTGTTAGGGTTTTAGATATGGAAGTGAGAGTCAATGTTTACAGCCCTATCAGAGGTAGCTCCTTCATCCCCCTTCCTCGCGATATCGCCATGAAAAAAGCCGTGGTAAATGTGTTCAACGTTGCGGATGAGCGTTGTTTTGAATACGCAATGCTTTCTAAATTTATTGAAAATGCTCGACGTGACAGGCTTACTGCTAACCATTTCACGGCAGAAGTCAGAGCACGGTCAAACCTAAATTTCGATGGACTGGAATTTCCAGTAAGATTAGATAAAATCCGCACGTTTGAGCGCAACAACCCCGGCGTAAGCATAAATGTGTACGGTTTGGACAAAAAGAAGCAGAAACACCACCAAAACAAAGAAGAGCACTATGTTTTCCCCCTTCGCGTCGTGGATCAAGAGCTACCGAACCACTTCGATCTGCTATTCCTAACTGATGAACGAACCACCCACTACACTTACATCTCAGACTTTGAGAGACTAGTTGTTAGGCAAATAACACTAGGTCATCGAAGACTATTCATGTGCAAGAGATGCTTTGCACATTTTGATAGCCGACCAAACAAACTGGGTCTCACAGGAGAGCAGCGGTTAGAAGAACACAAGCGTTACTGCTCCAAAAACGCGCCATTGAGAACCGATGTTGCGGAAGAAGAGCACATCATGTTCAATCGGCCCGAGCGTACAAAGAGGAGTCGGTTTACGATATATGCCGACTTCGAGAGTATGCTCGTACCCTTTGAGGCTGAAAGGCCCATTCATCCCGCACCAACTGTTCAACCGCCTGCTTGGGACCCAGCAACTAACCGAACGACCGGCCAGCAGCGCGTGGGTGGTTTGCCCAACAATGTTAGGAATGTCCACAGACCGTACGCTTATGCATATTACATTCGCGACGAC
>CM061532.1:2593537-2615050 GCA_030545055.2 Neoaliturus tenellus | reverse complement strand
ACGTTGCATTGAATTTAAACTAAAACAGCTAACTGGCTGCAAATTGTGCAACAATCATTTTGCAGGTTTTTGCAAACATTATTTAGGAGCGTGTCAATACAGATCAACTTGGCATACCGAAGCACTCACTATCAATGAAATCGCTATAGACTCACAAGAGTAGTCTTTCTACTCTTTGACTTTTTTAAAACTCCGTTTGAATGACCTTGAAATTTCCCCCACCACTTCCCCATATATCTAGAGTACGCAGGGCCTGGAGGTCAGTCGCTTGGCAGCTGTCGTAGGGTGCACATCCGTGTTGTGCAGTCTGCTGTGCAGTTTTAATTTTAACCAGTTCAAGGTCACCACACTTGAACTCTGGCGAAAACGTCAAGCTGTTAAACACAATCCTAAGCCCCAGGTTCACAGTCGACCTCAAGGTCATCACACTTTAACATGTAAATTTAAGGTAGCACCGAAACGGTGCTACCTGGCTTGACATTTTCGAGTTTCCCGAGGTCTTCGCAGTTCCCCCCACCACTTCCCATATACCTAGAGTGCGCGGGGCCGGACAGTCAGTCGCTCGGTGTCTGTCGTAGGGTGCACATCGCGGTTGCAGTAATGGTTAAAGTAAGGCTTTTGGGCCAGTTCAAGGTCACCCGAGCGGTGTCACATGATGGTTTAGGCAGAGTCACGTTGCAAACTTCAAGTTTCCTCAGCACTTTTGCTGTTTCTCATCGCAAATTCGCTCCAAGTTGTCAAGGTCACGGTAACTGTGACTGAAACTCGGAGCGTAGTGCGAGAAACAGCAAAAGTGCCAAAAAATTTTAGGTTTCAGCGTGACCTTGACCTTTGTGACATCGATGACGTCATCTTGGTGACGTAAGGGGGTGATGACGTCATCAGCACGTCATTTCTGTGACGTCATGGGTGTGACGTCAAGGAAGTGACGTCATTGGTGATGACGTCATCGATGATGCAATCGATGACGTCATCGATGAGGTCATTGACCTCGATGACGTCATCGATGACGTCATCGCTCGGGTGACCTTGAACTGGCCCAAAAGCCTTACTTTTGCACTACTTACTTTTGCAATAAAACACTATTGGTAATAAATTTAAGATTATACTTGACATTACCTATTTAGGAAACTTTGAAAATTTAATCTTAGTAAATTTTGTATTAATGACACCAAGAAACATTATTTACTTATTTCATGTTGACCAAAAATTTACTTTCTCACTTAACGACGGTTTGTAACAATATAATATATTGTCACTGGGGCATAGATTGTAGATTTTTTACGAGCTCAAGTTGGGATTCAAATTGTATATTAAATAACCATATTTCTTTTTTAATTTATGTAGGTAATTACTTAACAAAAAAGTTTAAGGTACTTATTTAGTTTTAAAAGTGTGCCTTTATATTTTCAGGCTTTGAAAAGCTGCTTATTAATCAGAGAATTTTTGAAATACCGACTCACTGCAGTAATAATTTGTTTGTTCTGAAAATAAAAAGTAAGTTCAATACTCGGCAAACTAGTCAAGTTTATAGTTCTTTAAATAGTATTTTTCGTCACTAAGTCCGAAAAGTGGTCTTTATCGGTGCAAGATCGATCAAGTACAAGGCAAAGCCGAGGAAAATAGGAAAGTCTGACTGTTTCCATATTAATATTCACAAAAGGCTACGCCCTAGACATCCTCTCCCTAGACATTGAAATTACCATTTTATTCTCATGGGAGCAACCTTTTTTGTATATGCTTACTTAAAGGATCATTAATCTTATAGATAGCTGTTCTCATTTAAATTATTGAGGGAAGATTGGTAATAAATAAACTGGACTTGCGTCGAGTGAGCGTAGCGAACGAGCTAAATCTGACGGTGAGTAAGCGTAGCAAACGAGCTCACCTGAATGGTAAAAAATGTCACAATTTGGCATTGCGAAGCATGCCGGGCAAGCTAGTACTTAAATAAATGAAATTATCATACTACGTAAATGTATATTACTTTTATAATGTAACACTTGTAAGTCAATTCTTTGTACAATTTAAATCACAGATTACAAATGATAATATTTTTAACGAATAATTTTAATATTGCATCTTAAGAATTTAACTAAATATCTTCAGTAAGTATTATTCATAGAATTATGAAGTTTCTACGTAACGTCTTCAATAAGCAGATTCCTCAAATTAAATTAACTGTTAGTGATTTGCTTATCGCTGTTCATCATGCTATCAGATTCTTAGAACCAATTTATTCGCCACACGTTTTCTAAGTATCACAACAATGATTGGAGACAAAAACTTACTTTTAATATACAATGTTGTTGTTAGTAAAGGTGGCGGGGGTGTTGTTTACCATTTCGTTTGTTTCTGCTTTTTTCGTGAACTTAAGAAAGATAGAGGAAGATTTGGAGAAGAAATATAACCTTGAGTTTCTAAAGGATTATGTGAAATTTCCAGTTTATATCAACCCCCACCCCAG
The DNA here is from genome assembly GCA_030545055.2 of Neoaliturus tenellus. Classification (NCBI taxonomy): domain Eukaryota; kingdom Metazoa; phylum Arthropoda; class Insecta; order Hemiptera; family Cicadellidae; genus Neoaliturus; species Neoaliturus tenellus. Next base: position 2,612,583 of record CM061532.1, on the reverse strand, counting down.
GTGTGCGTTGGAGGATGAGAAGGTGAGATATGATCATGGTTATTATTTTATTGTACTTATTGTTATATTTATTATTCATAAAAAACTTTTAAAACGAATTTATACATTTACAACTATAACTTATTTTATTATTTGTATACCCTAAACAAGTACTTTTTGTACGGAAAAAAGTTTTATTTCTGGCCAAAAATTGTTATTATTTTTTTTTTTAACATTGGGGTTTTAGCCATGAGAAATCGATTGGAGTTTTCCCCAAGTCTAGAAAAATCTGATTATCGTCTTAGAGCTTTTTAAAGTCCCATGTTCTCATTGTGATGTTTTGTGAAATTGAATAAAACAGCTGAAAATTGTAGATATAAACCAATGTGTTACATTTTTAACCTGGGGCCCATTAAATATTATACTGAAGTGCATAACCATCTGGTCTGGCGAGTGAGCAAAGCGAATGAGTTGTGTCTGAGAAAGGAAAATGAAGATTAATAATGTTACCAACCATAAGCCCGGTCCCCCTGGTCCTTATTATAAACTGCACATAATACAGAATTGTATTAAATCAACAGTTCGTCAACTTTTAAAGTAAATATTATATAATATAAAGTTTATTATATCATAATAATAGTACATTTCGTTAAAGTAAATAATTTATGATTTTTGTACTATGCATGTCTTAATGGTTTATTTTCAATACATAAGACAATTAGGGATTAGTAATGTTATAAAACTATAACTAAGAAAACACCATCGATATAAAATAAAAATGTAAAATTTAGGTTCATGAAATAATATTAAAAACATCTATTTTAAACTATTTATTTTGATTTTTTTATTAGTTGCGTTCATATTTTTATTATCTTTGTGACTTTTCAACAAGTTCAGTTTAGTTTATTTCTAAATAAATAGAGGTAATTAAAATGCCGCATTTTTGAACTTGAAAAACACTTGATATTGTTGGAGAAAGTTCACAACGCATAACGTTACAATACGAGTACAATAAGATAATTTTTCACATAGCTCATACTTTATTAGTACGACTTCAAACTAAACAAATCAAAACTAAGACAAATTTGGAATAAGGTAATAAAAAAGTTAGTTATAAAATTAAGAATAAAATTAAGTGCATCTAACAAGATACTTATTATAAAACTATAAACATCTGTTGAACAGTGCACCATGGACAGCAACTGTTGCGGGGGAAAGGAATGTAAGATGGCGGTCGACAGAGAAGGAGTGAAGTACACGTGTCAAGACCAGGTGTTAGAGAGAGACAACGAGACAGCTCCTGACGTGGAGGAAGAAGAAGAAGGAATGGACTACCCGGAGTCGGACGATAGCAACAGTCTGCTGAGAGAGATATACCGTACCAGACTGGAGGAGCTGAACAGAGAAGAAGAGAGGCTAGTCAACGACCAGTACTTCATGATCAAGGTGAGGGGAATCAAGAAAAATGTTGAGACATAAGTCTCATTACAGAACTCTTTCCAGAATTTACACTATGTGTGAATAATTATGAATTCTTATGAAATGGATTTTGATTTTTGTCAGTCATGAGCTTTCAGAAAAATATTATAATTTAATGGTGTTTCACTAATAATTTATAAAAATGACTTTACAATTAGTCTCTGATAATATTCTGATGATAATAAATCTTGAAATTGAAAAATGATCGCCTTCTGGCGAATGAGTCAAGGGTAAATACTTTATTTCAATTTTTATTAGTGCAATTTGTTTAATAACAATAGTACAATTGCTTTTATAAAAGCAAGAATGAATTAATATTCATTTTACAATATATCAATATTTAATGAAGAAAAGTTCATAATTGTACATTTAGAAATATTAAATTACACCTACAAGTAGTCATATTTGACACGACAGACTACCTTTAGAGAGAAAGAAATTTAATATTGAGCTGCTTCAAATAGTTTAAAGTTTAAATGTTTTCAAGTTTAATGTGTTGCTGTCTTGAAAACCGATTAAAATCAATTTAATTTTTATCAAAGTAATATACATCAAAGTCTTTTGCTATGAAAAAAATAAGAATTGTGTTAATTAATACTAACTAGGCGGACTTTACACACTCAATACGGATCACAATATTCGGATCATGATCATGGATTATGAGTGTGTTGAGTCAATTATTGATGTATGATCCAAATTGACTGTGTAATGTCAAGCCCAGTAAACAATACTGTCAATATTTATCAAGGTCCAGATCATGATAAATATTGATCGTGTAAGATAAGCCAATAACTCTACAATAAAATCGCTTATTTTATAGAAACCTTCTTTTACAGTAGCTAATAAACTAAACATGAAACTTTTTACCTCTTCCATACAATAAATAGTTGTATGTAAAAAAACTCAAATTTGATTTTTCCAATATCTATTTTTAAGGAACTACAAAAACCATTATCTTTCGATGAAATGAGAGAATTACAACGGGCCAAAGAAATCGAGGATTACAAACGGGAAAATGAATTGAAAGAGCTTCGCAAGTGGGAAGAGAGTAAAAAAGAAGAGGAGCGACAAAAAAAGGAGACTGAAAATAAAATAAAGGACCTCGCTATAGAAAGGGTTTCCAAGGTTCTAAAGGAAGAAGAAAAACAGAAGCTTGAGATGTTCAAGGAAATGCAGCAGCAAATGAGAAAGAAAAATTGGTGGTTTTAAAGCTTACAATTGAACTTTTTTATACTGACTTAAAATATTGTACTGCATCATAAAATGATTACATTTTACTACAAAAGTTAACAGAATTTTGCAAAACTGTTTCTTAGTGAGTATTTTTAAGTAATGAGGAACATCTATACCAAATTTCAACCCTCTCTACCCGATGGTTATGGAGTTTCTCTGATACACGAGTGAGTGGTATTTGACAAATATATAGTAGAATATTTGAGTACAAATATTTTAAATAGTATGACATGGTCACTAACCCTTGAAATATAACACTGAACGATAATATTTGTTTCAAAAAATATTTTAAGCAGAAAAGTACAGGAACTTGAAAGAGAATAAACTAATTGACTGCTGACATGACAATGTAAGTTATTTAATTTATTTATAAGAATGGAATGCTTCATAACAGTGGAGTATTTAACGAAACACCTTTATAAACTATTAATTTGGGTTAAGGTGAAATATTTTGTAAACACTTTATACTTTATTAAAATCTTTAATCAGAAAAAAATTATCAAGAAAGAACCTTCAATAAAACAAATAACGAAACGTATGTGGTGCCTGGGAAACATTATGAGATTAAAATATTTAAACCTATAATTTTAAAATGAAAAATGAAACATTTTTTTATAGCTTTTGCAAATACTAAAGATTTATGTTACAAAACAGAATATTAAACAAATTGATTTAGAATAACATAACAATTTGGAGTATTTTACCTAAAAATTCATAAAAATTAATCAAATATGGAAATAAATTTAAAAGATCTAATCTATAATCTGAAGTGTCTCAATATTATTTCTCAGAACAATATATTTTTATTTTGTTGTTTCCGCTTTTAAATTTTGAGTTTTTATCTTGTAAATTTAAACCGACTCTGACATTACTTGATGTTATATTTTATTTGATAATTAAAATTTCACTTGATTTAGTCCCATTAGGCTACATTGATAGTTCCATGTCCTACTTTGAGATAACAGTTTATATTAATAAGCATTTAACCAGTTTAAAAAAGAAAATTAATTGAACTATTTAATAAAATGTCTTATATTTAGTTTTTTTAGTAATTAATATGTAACGAAACATTTTAGTGTTACTAATTGGCTCAATAATAGTGTTATTCCTTAAATTCATTGATAATGAACCCCAGTTAAATGGAAAGAATTTTTATGGTATAAAATAGCACATTGTGTGGTATTCGCCTTTAAAATCATTCCTAAGAACTTAAATCAAGCCCGAAAGATAATATATTTTACACTGTATATAATTTTGAAATCATAAGTAATGTTTAGCAACATTGCGAGAGTTTAAAAAAAAACTATAAAATAAGAGAATGAATTAAAATTAAAGTATGGATTTAAAGAAAAATAACGATGTTGACAAAAAGAAAATGAGATATAAAATTATGTTCAATGTATTCCAAGAACATAGCATGGAGAGTTTAAAAACATATGCTTTGTTTACAATTATAAAGGAATGATGCTATTTTATAACAACGTGTAAATTTATATGGTGACAAGACATATTAGAAACATGACTGCTAATTATGGGATTTTTATTAAAGACAATACCAAGTACACGTTTACGAATCACAAATATAAAAAGTCTGAATATTTTTCTAATTATGAGGAAAATCTAGAAAATGTTGGCATTTCATTGTTTTCCCAAATGATTCGAGAGTATCAAAGGCACGCGGGCACAACACCATGCAACAAAGTAGGGCCTAGCAACGCAGTGATATGATCAGGCGCTCTACCGTCCGTCAAAGCTTGTTCGATACGCTAACATTGTTGTCAGTGGCCTTATTGGTGAGTGTTTTTGTTTTTTTTTTTTAGCTTTCATCATTTCATTAGCTTTTGTAACTGTTAACATATATTAAAAACTTATTTAGCGAAGGGTAAATCCAGGATGTATTTCCGTTATATGCTTTTCAACCCAGTTTTTTAAAACATTTAATTGAAAAAAACTCCTACATGGAAACCAGTACTAATTTAGATTATGTTTATTGGAAATATATACATAGATTATTATAAATAGATTAATCGCAAACCATACAGGCCATAATAAAAAACCTACTCTTTATTGTCCCTGTAATTTTTTTATCGTGTTTGATGTTGGCTTGATAATTAGCTTTAAAAATAGTTTTAATTTTTTATATGTATGGTATATTTAGTTTAACTACCTAATTCATTCAAGTTTTTAGTGTAAAATAAACTTTTTTATGGTCGAGAGTATTTAAAGAAAAAGATAGTATAAAGTTTACAAAAAGATTTTCGCAATAAAGTAAAGCAATAGTCCTATTGCCTTGATCAATTAAATAATTTAAAGATTGAACCTTCAAACATTTACAGTGCTGTATTACATGTTGGAACTTTATAGGTTTACAAAACGATAAAATTTGATTCAAATTTTATATAAGATTACTAATCTTGTAATAACTGTTTTAGTAATGTAAACAGTTAGTTCTAGTTATTGTCATACATTATAAACAGAATTTTATGACTCCTATATAAATATCTAAATGTTATCAAATCTACATTTTAGTTCTTACAAACAGACATGATCCCCTGCCAACGAACCCGTGTCTATTAAGTTATCTCCCATTGTTGTCAGTACCGTACCTGCAGTCCATAAGCCGGGTTAAGCCGTCCCTGCTCTACACCTTGTAATCCTTACCTAATCCCGGCCTTGCTTCTGTCTCGTGAAATCATCGTAATTGTATTGGGCTATAATTGAGATTTTCTAGGAAACAGGATATTATTTTTTAAGAATGACACTGTGTTAATTGAAGTATTTTTTTTGCAATGACATTTGGAAGATAAAAAAGTTATCAGTATGATTCTCATGTTTTTTTCTGAATTAAAAGATTTGATACTTAAAACCTTGCATTTATAACGAATCCAAGAAGGAATTAATCTATGAAGCCGGTTAGCATCAGGGCTTATTGAAGTTTTGTGAAACAAATAGTTATCAAATGAGTTATATTCGTGTACACTCAATTTTTTACAATCCCATAGTAAAATATGAGGCGTGTCTGTGGCGATTGTATTTTCTACGATCTCAAAATGTAGTCGAAAGATTTAGCTTAACTTTGCATTCAAGAGTGTTTTGGTTCAAAAATAAGTTCAAAAATATCAAAAAAAGGCGTTTAACTAAGGTTAATTAAAAATAAAAATTTTTTTAATATTAATCTTTATGGGTTGCTATACAAAATAACAACGAAGGTAAACAAAATTAAAAGAACACTCCTTTTAAGCATTCTTTATAAAACAGCTGTTAATTCTGAAGAGGTATAGCCTAATTGGTTGTCGATGTAAATGTAATAGCCTGATTGCCATGATACTATAACAAAAGTTAATACAAACGATCAAGGCTTGGTCTTGATATCCAAAGAACATGACCCTTACTTTTTTGTCTTTACCTCCAGTTCATAACGTAGCAGAAAAATTCATAGACCTATCATAAATTTTTCAACAACCTATATAAGCTTCAAAACAAAAATATATAACGGTATTATATTAAATTAGTTATCTATTCCATGTATTTTTTAGTATTCCGTTTCCATACAATAACAAAAGACACATATCCTGTTAGAGTATTAAAATTTGTCAGGAAAAAGAAATTTTGGACGGCCAATTTCTTTTCAAATGTGTTCTATGGCATCTCTTGACCTTCCTCCGAAAATCCCCTGGGGGATCATGCCCAAAAATGAGGGGTTGGCCCATTAAGAGTTACAATAAAATTTGATAATAAGCATACTAAATTTAAATATATTTCAGAAGGTTTATATGTATCAAATTAAAGGCCTTCAAATGTAGAATACAATGTCGTAAACCCGACCTCAATATAACGGTTAGTAGAAAAATATCAGACGATCCAAATTTACAATAAAATAATATTATAAAAACTTTGAAATGCGTTAACTTCCGTCATATTTGACCTTTTGAGGTCTGGTTTTTGGCCATGAACTCTCCTTACTAAGACCTTTAAAATTATGTAGAGCATGGCTATGGAAAAACTTTCAGAACTTCCTCTTTGGAACGTCCATGTAGAGGGTGGTTCAAGGGTAATATAATAGGCATATGTCAAGCTATCCGAATTTTCAAAGGTTATCTTAAAAGCAAACGTTTGCCGCAAAACGCACCTCAAAAGCTCAAGTATTTCAAATATTATCACCTTTTTAAGTGTTTAGGTCATTTTTATTCAAAGTTTGGGAAGGCTGCCATTTTCGACTCAGGCAACCTTTTGAGATGCGGTTTGCGGCATTGAATTCTTCTGCTCAAGAGGGTATTTAATTTGATATGCATAAACTTATTGGTCGACGAAAGACTTATTTCTGACTCCACGTTGGTCATCCCATAATTTTTTGGCATGTTGCCCAGTGGGGATTTCAGGGGATTTTTGTGAGAGAGGTCAGGTGATGACATAGAACACATTCCAGCAAAAATTTGTTGTCAAAAAATTATTTTATTTTCCAGCCACATTTTGGCTTAATTTTACTTCACTATGTGACTTTTAAATCACTTTGTATATATTTGACATACCGGCACCGCATTGTTACAGAGGTTGGTACACCTGGTCGGTAGTTGTAATATACGATTCAGCATCCTGCATCCCATTGTTGCCGTTGCCATGGTGACCCCCAATATCAGCTGCGGTCTGCTCTCAGCAAACTCTTTGTTTGTATCATACTGTCCTGTATAGTGCACGTATATTGAAACACTTATTAGTTTGTGTTTGTACCATGCTTGTTGAAAATATCGAAATTATTTTTTTAATTAAATTTTGAACAGCTGTGATATACTGATGTGCTCCTATATAGTTTAAGTTTTAAAACAACTTTAAAGTCTAAAATTAGTGGCCTAAGTTTTGAATATTGTTGTTTGTAAAAGTAACAGAAACTATGGTGACGTTTTCTTTATAGCTTTAAATTCACACATTTTAACTCAAGCTAAAATTGGATTGAGGCTGATGAAGAAATAAAATGCTTAATATTTTACAATACTTGTTAGGTTTTATTACTACGTATTCATTATCCTCCAATATCATTTACTATTTCCTTCAAACTGAAATACATAGGAAAAATAATGAGAACTTTAATATAAAAAATCTCTTTATATGAACAAATGTTTTAAATTAACCCTCTATGTTTACAAATAATATTCCTCTTTAAGTTAATATTGATTATTAATTATTCAAAACTAGTGATAAAAATCATATTTATAAAGGTTATTTAAATAGCCCAAAAGCAATAACGGATATAAACAAACTAAACTAATAACAAGAAACCTCACACAAATATTTTGTTGTATTAATAATGTTAATCCATATTTAGCTTACAATCATAAACCATATTTGGTTTGATTCTGATAATAATTTAGGATTTTAATAATGGCTTTGTATTACTAAAATAAGCTATATCAGGAACACAAACAATAACTGCAGTTATGTAAAAATCATATTTTCCCTAAAACTATTATAATTTGATTCTCCACAAATATAATATATCTAAAGATTTACGTAGTTGGTGTATTTTAAATATTTAGTTATAACATAAACATGATAATGCTTAATATTAACAGGACTTTAAACTCAACGAATGTGCGGTGGTTGTAAAGTACCTGAAGTTTTGTAGGAATTAATGAAAGGTGGTGTTCATTATTCATTCTTTGACTCCAATTACAAATGGCTGTATGTCACACCATAACTTTCAGTGCCATGCAGCCCCAGAGAAACTGAACAGGAGATTGATTCCTATGGTTTAACAAGTCACGTTTACATCGGAAGCAAACGAATCTTGCTATCAGAGTTAAAATGTAATGGTTACATTTAACATAATATTTGCATAAACTTTGCCGGGTTAATAACGACTTAAAGTTTATCACAGCACACCAAGATAGGATTAAATTATTTATCCTATGAGCCACAACACAACATTTATTGAGCTCAGTAATTTAAACAAAACAAACTGATTGTTACTAACTGGGTACTACCAGGGGAAATGTTGTACATAGACTGGGATCAGAGTAAATAAAAAGTGAAAAAAAACAATAATTGTGATTAATGCAAGGGTAAACCAGCAACAAATTAAAACGTGACGTAATTTCTTCGTGGTTATGGGTATGTTGTAAATACAATACATTGTACACAAAATGGTAATGGAGAGAAAATAACATGTATTGATTAAAATATAATAAAACTGTTTGAATCAGGCAATTAACTCCCATGCAAAGTACAGGGGGGAAAATAAAGAAAAACTGTTAGGAAATTAAATATATTTGACTCTAAGAGCCGAAGGGGCTTCGTAAGTGTTGTTATGTATGAATTTGGCATTCCTCTCTTCATAGTATGGTGTTGAAAAGTAACAGGATCAAATTTTATATTTTACCATGCAGACGTGATACTGAAACTATTGAATAATGAAGCATATCAAACGAAAAATCATTACAGCAAGTTTAAAGCGATCAGAAGTAGATGAGTACAAAATGAAACACTCATTGCAAGAATCTTTGAAATAATCCTTCCCAAAACATAGGTAGAGAGGCTAAAGAGAAAAAAAAATAGTCTGCAATCTTTCGTTTCAACACTGATTGGAATTGATACATATGCCATTCCAAAACTACAGTCTCCATTTTTATTTATTTTTTTTATTCATACCGATCAATTATTTTGGATTATGGTAACCATATGGTCTCTATAACGATAAAATGAAAAAAAAATTCTTGACATTGTTTTAAAAAATATTATTATCACAACAATTTTTTTTCTCAGATAGTATTATTCAATGTTAATGTGAATGGTTAATTAAAAACTAATAATTTGCGTAGGTTTTGTGTGTTATGTGTTATAAAAATGGACAAATTTATATAAACAAAGAAAATGTACACATAAGCCTATCTAATCTAATAATGATACTTATAACTTCTGAAAGCGTTCCCCCTCCCCGGAAGTGTAATCCCTTGGAATATTTTGCTTCCCTAAGCTTTTTGTACATAAATTATTATTAATTAAATTTTTATTATTTTTTATAATATTTTGTGTAATTAATATGAATCAACTGTTCATAATAATTTCAGGAAAACTAATGAATGTCCAAAATACTCGTTGCTTTCGTTTTGTATTTTAAAGGGAATTTACAACTATTATATAACATATTGACTATGATATTTTACTGGGAAAAATACATTTCATCATTTCACACTACGTATTTTACAACTGCTTAGTTAACAATTTAAAATTGGGTTTCCATCATCCAATACATTTAACATCCATCTTGGACATTTCTTTTTACATTTAATTTAAACAAAAATTACTATACTAATTCTAAATTAAAAACTCCAAAATTCCAATAAGAAGATGTTATCTTTGATAACGGAAGGCCTAACCTAAAATTAAACAAATCCATAGGATTTTTGGAGTTTTTAATTTAAAATTAGTATACATTTCCAATAAGAAGAGCTGTCCACAATGATGAAATTTCTACCTAAAAAATTAAAAAGGCTATTTAAATAAGATATTAATCCAAATCTATCGATTTTTACTCAACTTACTATTAGTAACTTACTAACACACAACTTTCCTTTACATATCGGTTTAGATATTTGTTTTCTTAGAGACGGTTAGCAAACGTGTTTGTTCAAACATCACGTTTCTCTGCTCTCAGCACGTTTGAGTAATTTCATTTATGTACCGTTTATTTAACGTCGCTATAAAGTGACGGTAAATAATCCATAAGTCTTTTTTTATATCAATCGTTAGAAAAAAGAATTGTTATAAAGAAATCGTTAAAAAAACCTGCCATATTTTTATATCACGCGTTGCATTCTAAAAACTTTAGACACTATTATTTATTTAATAATCTCAACAGTACAGCATACGGACAGCTTAAAATTGATTTGTTATAGAGGGTTTAGTTTAACAATAAATTACTAGAAATAAATTAGTACAATATTTCAATTCGCTGAAGTTTAATCGGGTTAAAGAAGTTATCATTCTTAAAGTTCATAATATCTCATGATAACTTTTCCGTTTGCATTATCTTGTGCAACTTCACATTGTACAACATCTATCAAATGTTATAATTTTGTTATTTATGTGGTTTTATAGTAACTTGAGATATATTGCTCGGATGTATTAAAAAAATTTCATTTTGATGCAAACGCTTATGCTATTGAATAAACAATTTCCTTTCAAGCATGAAAAACAAAAAAATACTGCGATTATGTTTTTTTTATACACGCATTCCTCCAGAAAACTTTAAACAGAAACCTCGAACAATAAATAATTTTCTAAATAATTTTTATCTAATTACCCCCCCCCCCCCCCTCCCTAACTACTAGGGTTTCAGTTGTCTTCAAGTAATACAAATGTGTTAAATTCATCTGAAAATCAGAACAAGAGAAAGGGGAACATTGAGACTCAGTATTCAGTGGAGGAAAAAGTCAAACTTCGATGGGAACATCAATGACAATATTAAAATCCTACGTTTAACTAATTAAAACTTGTATCAAAGAACATTTGGTTTAAATTTGTTATAGGAGATTATACAGTATTTGGTTCAATTCTGACCTTCATTTTGTTTACTGTTCACGTTCATACATTCAGACCAACGAGGTATATTAAATACAGTTCATAAACACATTTTAGTTTTTCCCCCTGTTGATACGGTTCATAAACACATGTTAATTTTTGTTGATTTACGCAATTTTATCCTCAATTCTCGCTGTTTTCTTGGTAGTCACCCACACTTTACGCTTGATTCATTGGTTACCAGTTTTGATTGGTCATAATAGGCTTCAAAAACTACAGATCATACTTGAAAAACATATGATTATTTGTTGTTTTTGTTTTGTTTTGTTAATCACTTTTATTTAATGGTCAGTGAGCAAGCTATTTATTTATTGTTAACGGTTTACATCCTTTCCCAAATAGTACTCCAAAAATATGTCAAGTTGGTTGATCATATTATAAAAATCTGAAATTTGATATAATACTCTTTTAATTTCAAAGATTATTCAATTTTTTTCCTATTCGTCATATGGCAATGTTTATTTTGAATTTAAGATATCTAAAAATTTATTTTTAAGACAATTATTCTTAATACTATTATCGTTGTGTAATAGTTAAAATTATAAATAATGCTAACTGTGTCCGTAAAAACTCTTTGTTGAGAACATAATTACAAAAATACGCAATATAAATCATCATATAATGCAAACAAATAACAAAATAAATAATATTGGTTACCGTACTCCTCAAAGACAAAACTTCAAATGATCAACTTATTTTCTCTCTTCTATCCATGCTCATACATCTTTAATTAAAGATAATTATATGTTTTCTCTTTGCATTTGTTTTTCTCTGTTTAGTCCCTTTTAACAAAAGGCAAGTTTAAAAGTATAAAGTAAATCCTTCAAGAACCCTATTATCGAATTGATAGAAATGCTAATGATAGAGCAGGATAATGAATTAGAGATAAGAAGGGATAACAACTAAATTAAACTCTTTCTTATTTATTTTCGGAAGCTAATAAAACTCGTTAAAACGTTATTTGAGTGAACCATTTCAATGCAATACTAAATCTAGGAATTTTCTCAATTTTACAAACTACTTCATACTCAGCATTTTCTCTTGCCATTACTTTTACTTTATCCCTTTATACCCTCGTAATATGGAGAAAGAATTGTTCTCATAAAAATCTTTGAATTTGAGTTGTTGGTGGACTTACCCATTATGGTGGCCAATGAGTCCAAAAAAAGTGGTTTTCAGAGTAATGTACTCGTGTGTGTGTCTAGATGTTAAAAGACCTAGAGAATGCCCTAATGGTCTGATTTTAATGAAACTTGTTATGTTGGTCCAAATCCAGTTTATAACTGCAGTCTTATATTATAAGTTATAACTGCAAAATTTTGTTAATGAGTAAAAAAAATTGTTTGATTGTGTATTAAGGCCAAAAATATTACTGTTTAAAATTAATTCCACCTTATATTTCTATTTTCTCGTAAGCGGATTCCAAGATTTACGATATGCCATAAATAAACTCTTTGAGTGGTTTATTGAAGTTGGATTTTATTCAAAACCTGTTATATCGGTTTTAAGGTGTTCGAAATAATTGTTAAACTTTAAACATAACTTATATTCAATTAATAGTTACCTAAAAGAGTTTAATATTAATTAGAAAATAATAATCTGATTCTTTATTGATTACTCTGCATTCCCAGAAAATATTCACCTGGGCTGAGAATTATTGCCCATTTTATGTCTTGGACGACTTGTGAGACAGCTGCTTCGTTAATTTGAAGTTTCAACAAAGCTCTATCTATTATTATTTCATATTGAAACTACACGAACACAAATTAAAAGTTTCAAACAATATATAATATTTTTTCCGAATGCTAATTTACACTAGTTATCTATTGCAATTAATATTGTTTCTATTTAAAAAATGCAATTCTTTAAAAATATGCAATTGTTAATTTTGCACCCTTTTACCCTCGTTAGTAATATTGTATTATTTCATACAAATTTTAAGACTTCTGAATATACGGGGTGGCGCCAAAATGATGGTCGGTTTTTAGTTGTGGGAAGAGAGAAATGGCATCCACCGGCCTTCTTTAAGTCGATAATTTTAATCAGTTTGCTGATAGATGGCTCATTAGATCAACATTTTTCCACTATAAAAAAGGTTTTTTTACAACTAATATTTTTCAGCAGGGTGGAAATTCGGCAGTACTTTAATCTTACTAAGATGGAAAATCCCTGATTGAAGATTGATTATGTGCAGACCGCATGGTCGATGATGAGTAGAAAAATGTACTGGCCGTCTACAATCAGTGTTGAAACCCGAAATCTGTGAAATAAAGTTTAAAAAGTCTAAGTTTCCCAGAGTACCCGAAGGAACGCCATAACGACGGTTCACTAGACGAAAAGCTTCAACCTAAGGAATTAAAATTGTGTAAGAGGATGTACTTACATTGTCACGTTTAACATTGTTGGCTTAAATAGGAGAAACTATATACCCAAAAGTGTAAATAAATCAATGTTATGTTAAAAACACATTGAAGTTAATTTAATTTAATATTAATTTAAAATGTGACCATTCTTTTTGAGCCACACTGTTTAAAATTTATTTGCTATTAGATTTAATAGATGATTTTTGTAAGATAACAAAAGCCACCATATGCCACTTATTAGGCTGATGGCCAATGTCGGGGGTCCCCGATCCAGCAGAAGACGTCTGTTGATGTCCGCGGTCCAGTCCGTGCTCCTTTACGGGGCAGAGGTGTGGGCAGGCGCTCTAGATAAGGAGTGCTACAGGTTGCGACTCGCCCGGGTTCAGCTTCAAGCTGCGCTCCGGGTGTGTTCCGCCTACCGGACAGTGTCCGAGCCTGCCGTCCTGGTGGTTGCCGGAGTCATCCCTGTCAAGCTCTTGGCAGGGGAGAGGAAAGCGATTTATCAGAGACGTGGCGAGATCGGCAAGGACACGGCAAGAACAGAAGAGCGCTCCCGAACCTTCCAGCAGTGGCAACACAGCTGGGAGCACGACACCCGAGGACGATGGGCTACGCGACTTATCAAGCAGGTCCAACCATGGGTGGAACGGCGGCATGGGGAGGTGGACTACTACCTGACCCAATTTTTGACAGGTCACGGCTATTTTCGGTCGTACCTGAACCGGATTGGAAAGACCGGTTCACCGGACTGCATTTATTGCCCGGGTGTTCCCGACGATGCGGAACACACATTCTTCCGCTGTCCCCGTTGGGAAGGGCCCCGCCTGGAGGCCACACAAATATTTGGTGCATTTTCGGTAGACTCGGTCTGCCAAAAGATTTTGGAGGATGAGGGCAACTGGGATTGTTTGTCACAGTTCGTCCGGGGCATCCTCCTGGAAAAGAAAACCGATCTGGACCGCGAAGTGGCCCAGATCCCTTGATAGAGCGGCTGGATAAGGAGCGAGCCCGACGGGCGTAAGCTAAATTTAGGCCTAGCCTGACGTAATGTGATAAACAATTCCAGGTTAGATTCCTAAAGAGTAGAGGAGGTTTTTTAGTGGGTAAACCCGTATTTTAGGGGAGCCCCACACTACAGGCTGGCCACCTGTGTGCGTAATGCATTTTTCCGCATCTCCCTCAAAAAAAAAAAAAAACCATATGCCACTTAGGCTATCACTTTAATTTATAACTCGGGGTACACATCAAAATATCTGAACTTAACCGAATGTGCCCTCCCGGGATTAATGTATCCAATAATAAACATTATAGATGTTGAAAGTTTTGTGTATTGTTTTTGCTTTAATCAGTACAAATTAATTTACTAAGACTATTAAATAGTGTTTGACTTTGTAAACACGTTTAGTCGCATCTTAAAATAAATTTTATTGTTAGGTATATGTGCGCAAAAAATTGCAGACTTACAAGCTTAATGACAAACTTATTACATATTTAGATTAACCTAGTAAAATTACTTTTTTTTAATAAACGATTCTTTAAATTGATTTAAAATCTTTCATATTAATTGGTATTTGTTTGTTGAAATTACTGTGTGAAAGATTAAATATTCAATGAGGATTAATTGTTTTTACTAACGCACCCCATATAAAAACACGAAGAATAATAAATAAGTACCTAATAGAGAGTTAAAAGTTATGTCAGTTAAAATCAAATGAGAATATTTAATTTTCTATTTCATTCAATACTTTTACTGCCAACTTAGATGAAATAAAAATTAATGCTTTTCATCGTCTTACATATCATGATAGTAATTAAATTTCGCAATATTTAACTGGGAATGGGAATAAATTTTAATTTTACTGTGTACTTTTACCAATAGGCTTAGGAATATTTCTCAAACGAGTAATATAGTTATACTTATTTCGCCAAGGCTGCTTTATGATAACTTATAATACCCAATCACTCTAAAATATTTTAATATTCTATTACTCGCCATTTACAATATATGATTGATTAGGAAAATATTGTTCACTTCAGGACTAGAGTGCATTATGTGTCTTGGTAGGTTAATTAAATTGTGTAAAATAATTTAGTTCAGAGTAATATTTCTATGTAAAATTATTTTCTTTATCGTGATACTATTTAATATAAGATTCTTAATTTTATAAATATACTATACATTATGTATGGACAATGTTTGTATGAGTATTATATTTACATACTTTTACATACCCTGTGCAAGATTACATATTTTCCTCAATTAAAGAAATGTTCAACGAATCGCTGAATGATCAAATAATAGAATTAAAAAGTTTACAACTAATGAATTTTATTGCTGAAATTTAAAGTAAATAATACAGAGTTCATGTCTGGCCTATATGTTTTGTTACATAAAAAGAATAATTTTGGCTTTTCTCAGTATATTAATAATTGTATTAATCACTACAAATATTTATAATAATGTATTAAGATTAATGTAGTATAAGATTACCTAGAAAATACTGTAGAACAATAATTAATTATTTTAATTCATCTTTGATACAAGCGTATCCAATATATTGGCAATGTCCTAGGGGACCTTTACAAGCATGCGTTTGTTGATATTGAAATTCCTCTTTGTGATCTCAATTAGCTGGAAAATCAATCAATGTTATTTTTTCTTTATTGACTTTGATACAAATCTATCATTTGCATATTAAAAATGAATACATAGCATAAAATCTAGCGATGGATTATTTATTTAATGCAGCACTTGAGATTTGAGTAAGTATAGTTGACGATTCACTCAATAATGTGTGTAAATACATCTTGTTAACCAATTTTATTACTTTTTATCAACGCACGATGATTAATGTGAGTGTCATCATCAAATAAATAAGTACTTTTGAAGTTTATAAAGATTATATTTTCCTCCCGGGTATCAGTAAAACTTATCTTCTGTTTTTTAAGCCAAATGTTTCCTTATAATAACTGAAATAAATATGTTATATTATTTTGGAATGGTCCAATCGCCCCCATTCGTGGGGTCTTCTTTTGTATTTGGCCATTAATGTTATTCCAAATAATTTGCTGGGTTCCCTTTGAAGATCCAATATTGTGGTGTGAGAACGTAAGGGATCGTTTGAGATGAAAAGCTTCCCTTTGAAACCGAAAGTGTATTCATTAAACTATCAGGTTTCACACGTTCTGCTTATAAAACAATAGGTAACATCAACCATTACCTTAACTGACACGTTTAAAAATAAAAATAGAAAAGTTTTGATCATTTTCGGAGGTTTGGATAGTTGTTTTACAATATATATGGGGATAAGTATAATTAGGTTTGATGTGTGGAAAAATACACATTTTATATTAACAATATCAATTACCCCCACAAAAGGTACTGATATACTCAAGTATAGCATATTGAAGTAATAGATATACAAGTGAGGTATATTTGTATGTATGCAAATGGATCTTGAAAACGGCTCTAATGAATTTGTTCAAATTTTCTAAATTATATAGTTCTTAGATAGGAATAATGCTGATAGATCCTCTATGCTCGGAATAATCTTATCTTGCTGTAGTCTTGAATTGAAATCCTTAACATTTTAACATTAGTCTTATGAAGTTAAGATCAAAACAAAAGAGTTGATGAAAATACCCACCTCAACTCTCAATACACGAACCACGTGCTGCAACACCAGGTTTTCGATTGCAGGGACACATTTTTTTCTTTTTCTTTCTAAGGGAGAGGCGGGAAAAATGCATTACGCACACAGGTGGCCAGCCTGTAGTGTGGGGCTCTCCTAAAAATGATGTTACTTGGTTCACCCATCACCGTCACCGCTACAGCAAAGACCATTTTCGTGCCTATCAGTAATCACTATGAACTTTCGAAATGTCTAGTTTCTTAACCTCTCGCGCTCAATGTTGTACCCTAAATCTCGGTTAACTTTCGTTCTAAAATTTCGTCACCTTTTAAAATTATCGTGCGTGCCGAGTGCTTCAAGACAAGATGAAAACTCTGTCCAATATGTTTGCCAAAAGAGAACCCTCGATTCGCTGCTTCGCTTCGCTTCGACTCAAGACTTCAAAAACTGTTTGTGAGGTAAAAGAACTGGTCTACCGTGAATTTTTTACTACCCAATTGCTCATTTTACAAATGTAATGGGTTGACAATGATTTCTTCATTGCATTGTCAAGTATACCATAACACGTGACATAAACTAAATAAGTAGAAGCCTCTATTTGTTTTAAATCTCTTAAACCCTTGATGTAATTATTAATTAGAGAAGTAAATAACTGATTTAATTCAAACAAACCAGGAGAACGCAAATTTAAGTTTGGTAAGAAAATAAATATTTTTATGTATTGAAGAATGTAAATAATAATATGCTAATTTGCGTAATTTCTCAATGTTGAGCTCAAGTACTTGACTTATAACATGCAAACTAAACGTTGATTGTATGATGTCCAAAGACTTGTGTCTATATAAAAATACAGTAAATAGGAAAATAAAGACTTAAGATCTAAATCAGATGGACTTTGGAATTGAAGTTCTATAAAGTTAGGTATTTAATCAAAACTAGCTTCAACTGTCACCAAAGTTTCTAAGCTGGATTTAGCTTTGTATATTGTAAATAGATACGCCTACTCTCAATTTAAGGACAGGAGACTTCCTATCGACTTACTTAGGCTTCACAGTTATAAAATATGTACATCACACCGTGTATGTTAATTATGATACAGGCAGATTTATGTAAAAAAAAAAATGAAAAGAGGATATAACCGTCGGAAATAATATTGGTTTTGTGTACAATGTAGTACTGATAATTTATTTTTGGTCATGTGTTAATGGAATTACATAATTTTAAATGATTAACACCAGTTAGCCAAAATGAAATACCAGACATATGGAATGCCAGTACTCTAAGAGTGAGTAGTGAATGATATCCTCCTCGTCTGTCCGAACTTTATAAACAATGGGGTGATAATACCTTCCCCTTTTGGTGAAAAATTTCCTAAGGACCTTCATGGCCGCGGATGATCCCCGCGATCTTTAAATTAATAATACTATTAGGCTAACAAAATTTAACTTGTTATAATTATGTAAATTTAATACTAAAAAAGGAGAAATCACCAACACGATCATATACTTTTAAATAAAATTAACTTGATTTATCGGAACAAAGAACACATTATGATGATGTCCTTGTATCACTGAATAAAGGAAATATATCAAGTAGATAGTTTTCTTTTGATTGACTTTGGAGTAGTATGCTGTATTTTCTTAGATACATAGCTTTAATTATTTATAACTATTCTTCTAACCATTTTGTTATCCAATGTTCATATTAACTTTAAAAAATTACAAAAATATTTTAGTTTAATAATAGTATTACATATGCAACATGAATGGTCCTATGGTACGGGCTT